>JAZDUH010000316.1:307500-562500 GCA_036419115.1 Scarus forsteni
GGCTTACTAGTAGTACTAGTGAACATTTTAAGTTCACTAGTAGCACTAGTAGACTAAAAACAGTCTACTAGTAGTACTAGTGAACGTGTTTTGGTCTACTAGTATTACTAGTGACCATTTTTGCTTCACTAGTACTACTAGTGACAGTTTTGCTTTACTAGTAAAGTCTACTTGCACACTAGTAAACTAAAATTGAGTACATGTACTGCAAATTTGAGTACAAGTAGAGAGCTGAACAAGGGTTGATATCACTGATATCAAATAGTAAGCAAAATTGTCTACTAGTAGACAATTTGATGTCACTAGTACTACTAGTAAAGCTTGAGTTTCACTACAAATAGTAACATTTCCTTAGTCTACTAGTAGTACTAGTGACATAAAATTGTCCACTAGTAGACAATTTTGCCTTACTAGTAAGGTCTACTTGCGCACTAGTGTGCCAAAAACCTTTACTTGTAAAACATATTTTTTGTCTACTAGTACCACTAGTAGACTCAAAATAGCTTACTAGTAGTACTAGTAGAATATTTCTTGTCTACTAGTAGTACTAGTAGAGCCAAAACATTCACTAGTAGTACTAGTAGACCTAATGCAAATGAAGTAGGAGGGATTTTTACTAAAGCAGACACCCTGATTGGTGGTTGAATTTTCAAAAGCCAATGGGAAGCCTGAATTTGCTTTTTTCCGCCCACTAATTAGCATATAAGGCTTACTAGTAGTACTAGTGAACATTTTAAGTTCACTAGTAGCACTAGTAGACTAAAAAGAGTCTACTAGTAGTACTAGTGAACGTTTTTTGGTCTACTAGTATTACTAGTGACCATTTTTGCTTCACTAGTACTACTAGTGACACTTTTTGCTTTACTAGTAAAGTCTACTTGCACACTAGTAAACCAAAATTGAGTACATGTACTGCAAATTTGATTACTAGTAGAGCTGAACAAGGGTTGATATCACTGATATCAAATAAATGCTCAAAGGGCTTTCCATAGAATATTTTTTGTCTACTAGTAGTACTAGTAGAGCCAAAACATTCACTAGTAGTACTAGTAGACCTAATGCAAATGAAGTAGGAGGGATTTTTACTAAAGCAGACACCCTGATTGGTGGTTATAATTTCAAAAGCCAATGGGAAGACTGAATTTGCTTTTTTCCGCCCACTAATTAGCATATAAGGCTTACTAGTAGTACTAGTGAACATTTTTAAGTTCACTAGTAGTACTAGTGGACTAAAAAGAGTCTACTAGTAGTACTAGTGAACGTTTTTTGGTCTACTAGTAGTACTAGTGACTATTTTTGCTTCACTAGTACTACTAGTGACACTTTTTGCTTTACTAGTAAAGTCTACTTGCACACTAGTAAACTAAAATTGAGTACATGTACTGCAAATTTGAGTACTAGTAGAGCTGATCAAGGGTTGATATCACTGATATCAAATAAATGCTCAAACGGCTTTCCATAGTAGATAGAAAGGAGGATATATCACCAAAGGTTCTGCTATTTGGTGATAACCTGTGACAATTTGCCTATTTTATCAGGGAGATGAAAGCAGCAACAAACTATAAGATCATGAGAGGATCCTATCACATCAGTAGGGAAAAATGATGACATACAAATAAAATGCCTTTAGCCACAAAAAATGGCTTTTAATTCAAAACGACGGGTAATAATGAAGGCCAATAATAACCACCAACCAGGGCTTGAGCACATCCCCCTTTTGCACACTGTTCACAATATATTCAGCCCAAGTGTCCTTCCATACAAACAAACAAAAAAAAATCCCCACACACCTTCCTAACAACTCCCCAAAGTTTCAGCACACATGAAAAGCAGAAAGCTGCATCTAAAGCTACGGCCACACCGGACGCGAATTCGCCTTGACGCGCGTCAAGATTACATACAAAGTCAATGCAAACACGTGTCTTGACGCAAATTCGCCCCGGGCGGCGCGTTGGACGTGTTTGGCGCGGTGCGTTTGGAGCCTCGAGGTGTTTTGACGCCCCAAACGCCTCGATGCTCGAGTTGAAAATATTGAACTTTCGACGCCAGTTCGCGGCGCGACAGCCAATCAGCGATGACATTCCCCCCTGACGTCATTGGTTTGATTACGTGTGACGCTCCGCGGCTCCCGCTCAAGCCCCTCTCAAAGATGGAGGAGAGGTTTATCGGCACTGTTTGCTATCATTCGGAGCTATACTATTCGGCGTGTATACTCTACAGAGACCGGAACAAAAAGGAGCAGGCTTGGGTGAAAGTCGCTGAGGAGACAGGTTTGATTTAATGATGTGTGACGCACAAGGTTGCCAACCCTCCCGATTTTCCCGGGAGAGTCCCAAATTTCAGTGCCCCTCCCGAAAATCTCCCGGGCCCACAATTCTCATGAATTTCTCCCGATTTTCCACCCGGACAACAATATTGCTACACCATCCTTCTCTTCTGACTGGGCGCTGTTTCCAGCCGGACATTAATAACGGTTACACCTCGGCTCGAAGTCAAGTGCGGCAAACAGAACAGAAGAAGAAGAAGCAGAAAAAGAAATGAGTAAGAAGAGAAAGTACTCGTGTAAATTCCAGAATGAGTGGAAAAGACAATTCCCGTTTATCCGGGACAGCGCGAAGGGGACGGGATATGCTACGTGCACATTTTATATGTACAATGTGTGCCTTTTTTGTTTGTATTTGTATTTATTGAGCATACATTGCATAGATTAACCACCAATCTATGCAATGTATGCCTTTTTTTGGTTTTATTTATTTATTTAATTAAGACATTTTTTTATTTACCATCTTTTGCATGGGTACTGTGGACAGCTATTAAATTTGCTATGTGACTTTACTTTGTTACTGTGGACTGTTATTTTCTTTGTCCAATAAATGAACTCTGTGAAATTCAAGTATTTCATTGTTCTTGTTTTGTTTGTATATGACCCCCCCCCCCCCCCCCCCCTTTGAAAATCTCCCTAATTCTGAGGTTTCAAGGTTGGCAAGTATGGTGACGCCCCGGCCTCCTGCTCCTGCTTAAACCCCCTCTCAAAGATGGAGGAGAGGTTTATCTGCGCTGTTTGCCATCATCCGGAGCTAAACTACTCGGCGTGTGTCCTCTACAGAGACTGGAACAAAAGGAGCAGGCTTGGGTGAAAGTCGCTGAGGAGACAGGTTTTGACGGTCAGTTCTGTAAATATTCGTTTCCAGCTGGATTTGCCTGCACGGGTCATCACTGAGTCCGACCGGCTCTGGCTCTCTACTGCGCCTGCGCCAGGACGCGCGTCGTCCCACAGCTTGTCAAAATGTCCAGCGTCCAGCTTCGGCGTTAAGCGCGGCGCGTTACAGGCTTTACGCGCGTTAAAATTTGCCAATTTGCGTCCGGTGTGGCCGTAGCTTAACAGTTTGTAGGGCTCTGCACCAAGCTTGTACTCATGGCACCACACATCAAACACCTCGACCTGGAGATGACATATGTACCCAGAAGCTTCCACGGAGGGTATAAATCCATTACTGCATGGAAAACACACTATAATCCAAAGGACATATTCCAAAGAGTTTTACACACAAAAATGGCAACATACAGTACAGGCCAAAAGTTTGGACACACCTTCTCATTCAATGTGTTGTCTTTATTTTCATCATTATTTACATTAGTGATGGGAAGCTCGATTCTTTTTACTGAATCGAGTTTTAAATGAGTCACTCACCAAAGTGAATTGGTTTTTTGAGTCATTTGAATCACTAGAGTCAGTTACCCAGAAAGTGCATAGAAATCTATATTTCAGAGAGATTCATACCAGCGAAATGACTGAAAAGGACAATTAATACACTCCAATGTGAAAAAAAGAGTGAAAGATCAACATATATTAAAGAAACTTATTTTTCTAACACAAATAAAATAACATTAAATTAGATAAATGTAACTGAGAAAAATTACAAAGTTCAGTGCAACATTAGAAAAAATAACTATGTACAATAAATCC
The DNA here is from genome assembly GCA_036419115.1 of Scarus forsteni. NCBI lineage: Eukaryota > Metazoa > Chordata > Actinopteri > Labriformes > Labridae > Scarus > Scarus forsteni. The sequence goes on from JAZDUH010000316.1 coordinate 311,468, forward strand.
AAAGTAAAATAAAGCCTCTTGATAAATATGAAAATAAACGGAAATAGCTTAAACAATAGTGAAATAAAAATAAAGTGTCAGCAGTCATCAAAAAGTCACCCCTCCTTTAAAATGAATTGTTCTCACAACAAATTGGCATTCAGGAAACTGATCTCACGAAGCTTTCCAGGACTGAGACAGTTTCTCCTGTCTTTTATAACATCTTTTAGCACCACTCGGAATACAAATAATAGTGTCCTCACTGGCAATTTGGCATCATATGCGTCAATTAGGTTACGACCATTGATTTGTTTTTCAACGGAGGGGGCGGGATCTGGCGGAGCTTCTCTATCAATACCTGGCTTGTAAACAAACAATAGTACTGTAGGTGGCAGCGGTGCTGTTTTAATGAGAGATCAGCATAGACAGGAGAATAAAATGGGAGATGACAGCATTGCAAGTTGGAAAAGTTCGCGAACCCAAGTGTCTGCGCCAGCGGGAGGTGAGTGAGATTATGTGCTAAGAGTCGAGCCATGCTACGTACGTTCGAGCTGGCGAGTGGGTCCTATGAGTCATACTGTGAGTGAGTTAGTGATCCGTATGTGCTGTGGGTGAGTTAATGACCCGTATACACTGTGAGTTGAGCCATTCTACGTACCAGCCATTCTCCCGTGATGTGAGTGAGGGGCTGGGCTACCATGAGCTTTGTACTGAGTCAGTAAATGAGTCATTTGGGGCGAAGAATCATGATTCTCGAGTCAGTAAAGTGATTCTCGGGTATTGAACGATTCGTTCATGATTCGCACAACAGTAATTTACATCGTAGATTCTCAGTGAAGGTATTAAAAATTATGAATGAACACATGTGGAATTATGTACTTAACAAAAAAAGTGTGAAATAAGTGAAAACATGTGGGTGATTCTCTGAATTCGGTGCACTTTGCGTCCCACACACAGAAAAATAAAAGTGCCAACTGGAACCGAAAATGGTTCTTCAGAGTGATTCCATCGAAGAACCATTTTAGGTTCCAGAAAGAACCTTTTACATCATGGTTCTTTCAAGAACCATTTGCTATAATGGTTCAATAAAGAACCTTCAAAGGTGCTTCAAAGAACCATTAAAAATTGGTTCTTTGAAGAACTGCTTCTGGTTCCTCAAAGAACCATGTCAAAAATGGTTCTTTAAAAAAACATTTTTGACAAGGTTCTTTGAGGAACCAGAAACAGTTCTTCAAAGAACCATTTAAAATTGGTTCTTTGAGGAACCGTTTCTGGTTCCTCAAAGAATCTTGTCAAAAAAGGTTCTCCAAAGAACCTTTCTGAGAATAGTTCTTGGTGGATCCAATTGGTTAGATAGGGAACCACTTTAAAATGGTTCTTCAGCTAAGAATGGTTCTTGGACAACACATGTTGTGTTGGAATTAACAAATCCAATGTGTATGTTCCTGTAACACATCTATTGTGTCAGATAAATCTACCCAAAGATGTGTTATTTTGACAGAAAGTTGTGTTTCTTTAGAACAAATGATATTTTAATAAAAATAGCATGTTATTAAAGTTTTATGATTGTAAACAAATGAAGCAGAAAAATATATTAATAAATTGTTTTATAATTTACTTAATTCATGTGCAGACAGTCAATTCAGATAAAATACATTTTCAAAAAATTAAAATAATTTAAGAGCTGAGGTTACAATTACCTTGGTACCATCAGTCAAAAGACAACACCTGTTAAATGTATTGGAATCTTCTAGATTCAATTTGTGAAAGCTTGAAACCTACCAAACAGTGACATTTGAATTACCTTATCTGTTCAATAAAAAAAAAAACATGGACAGTTAGAACACATGGCAATGACTTAAACAGAACTGAGCACTACGTACCAGCTTCACAATATAACTCACTGGTATCATAACCTGAATCATGCAGAGGTAAACACAGAAAATGTAGCCCATAATTCAATATCTATTCTTGTACTTATAACAGCAACAGCATATAAAAGGTCAGCAAAGCTCCCAGACTTAAGAACATCCAAACTACTCAAAAAACATGCAGTTGACTGTTGCAAACTGTCCACAGTTCTTTCAAGTAACTCCCTGGTACAATTTACACCCCTTTGACAAGGGGTGTGGCCGTCTTGGCCACACAATTTTTATATTCTGTCCATCTGACAAACAGTGTATTTCATAAAGATGCCAAATGAGGTGTCCCACCTCTGTGAGTGGAGTGGAGAACGGCAGGTCATAGATATACCTCAAGAAGGTGAAGATGGGGCTGAGTTGATCAGGACATGTCAAGTCACATACTAAGTAGAGTTCCCATAGTTTACCAACAGAGCATGTCAGGCCATCGTCCAGAAGAAGGTCCACATTGTCATTCTTGGCAACAATGACGGACTGCCTGGTTGTACTCTTCAGATCACCGACGCACATCAGCAGGGGGGTGAGTTGTAGATGATGTTGCTGGGTCATTGCAAAGTGATGCAATGCTCACTCCAGCCTTTCAAAGAGTAAAGAAAAAGATCAATCTTAGTTGAGTGATCAGTAGCTTACAGACAAATGCTTATCTTAAGTAAACAGATTCTGAACTTGAACAAATACGTACAGGTGCAACGTCAACTAGGTGTGTTACTGCTGATCTTAGGCTGCAACGACTGGGGGGGAAGGTGTAATCAGATCTCATCTGACAATAAAGACAAAAAATCAAAATATTGAAATCTGTCAAGCAATACATTATTGAATTCACAAATGAAATACTGTTGGGTTTTTTTTTTTCCTTTAGTAATTGGGGGACTTTATTTTTAAAGTGTACCTTCATACTGCTCTTCAGTACTTGTCAGCAGTGATGACAGTCTTGGTTCCAGGGCAGCCATTGATTTGGGCTTTGGAATGATGTTGGTCTCCCATCTTCTTGATAAGAGATCTAGACTGCCAAACTGTGTCCTGCTTATACAGATAGGAACAAATGATTTTTTTTTTAATTTAGAAAATCAAAAATTTACAACAACTAGTACAAAACTGCTAAATACAGAAAACAAAAATGTTAGATAAATAATAAAAAACATTAATCTGGTGATCACAAATGCAACAAAATGACAATGTCACTCCTTGTATACTGGACAGGGAAGTACTGTTTGCTGAAATTCACTCTAAACTTCACAAGATGAGTAAAATAGGACTTTAAAACAAGCAACTACCAAAACCAAGGAACCAAAAAACCTACCAGACTTGGCATGTCCAAAAAAAGTGGATACTCGTTGAATATCTCAGCAACAGTGGGGGAGTCCTTGTTGATCCAGGCCCTGTGCTGAAAGGTTCTCGGATGAGAGTCGCAGCCTTTTGATCACAGTGGTCCACTCATTTGTGCTGCTGATGTGTTCATCTTCAGTGGTATCAGGGATGTCCTTTCCACTATAGTCATCATTTTTAGTTTCTTGTAACACCTCTTTCCTTGCTCAAGATTCTGTCCAAGGTTGCGCAGCCTTAAGGGCGAAAGTCCTCTTAGGTGAATGTCTCTCAACTCTCGCAAAGTGGGTCCACCACACAGGCCCCCCCAGAATTCACCAAAACCAACAGCAAAAAAGGCAACATAATTCAAAAAGTGCAATAGCAACAAGGTAAGTGCCTCACCAACAAAAGTGCAAAATCCCACAGTCTTGCAAACATGCTTAAAAGGAACAGTCAATGTTGTGAGGGGCGGACCACTCGGCCGAAACGGCTGCGTTTCGCCTGAGGGGGATTAATGGGGCTTGGAGCCCCAAATGCCGATGGGGCCCAGACTGAAGCAGGAGGGCGTCCCCGCCGTGGGGGCAGGGCTAACTGTTCCAAGGCGGCATAGTCGAGCCCCAGGTGGACAGACCCAACGACTGCCCGGAAGAGGCAGTCAGCATCAAAGTTGTTCTTGCCCGACAGGTGCTGGATGTCAGTGGTGAACTCTGAGATCGCCGAGAGCTGCCGCTGCTGATGCCCGGACCATGGTTCCGAGGTCTTGGCCATGGAGAATGTCAGCGGCTTGTGGTCCACGAAGGCTGTGAACTGCCGACCCTCCAACAGGAACCTAAAATGTCTGGTGGCGAGGAAGAGGGCCAGCAGTTCCCTGTCGAAGGTGCTGTACTTGCGTTTGTTCTCCCTGAGCTGTTTGGAGAAGAAAGCCAACAGCTGCCAGGCATCAGCCACCCACTGCTCGCACACCGCCCCCACCGCATAGTCAGACGCGTCCGTTGTGAGCGCAACAGGGGCAGTGGGAGAGGGGTGCGCCAGCAGAGCAGCGTTGGCCAGTGCAGCCTTAGCGGCATTGAAAGCCTCATCCATTTCAGTGGACCAGTCCAACACGTCCTTAGGAGCCTTGCCCCGCAGGGCCTCATACAGCGGACGCATGAGGTGGGCTGCACGTGGAAGGAAACGGTTGTAAAAGTTCACCATTCCATTGAATTCCATCAGGGACTTCACCGTGCGGGGACGGGGGAAACCTGTGACCGCATCCACCCTGGCGGGAAGGGGGACGGCTCCCTGTGGCGTGACTTGGTGTCCGAGAAAGGTGATGGATGACTGGCCAAACTGGCATTTAGCAGGGTTGACGATGAGGTCGTGGTCGGTGAGCCGCTCGAAGAGCTGCCGAAGGTGTGTCATGTGCTCCTCAGGGGTAGTGCTGGCCACCAGAATGTCGTCCAAGTACACAAACAAAAATGGCATGTCCCGCAGCACAGAGTCCATAAGGCGCTGAAATGTCTGCGCTGCACCTTTGAGGCCAAATGGCATACGTAAGAACTCGAAAAGTCCAAAGGGCGTGATGACAGCTGTTTTCGGCACATCCTCTGGGTGGACCGGCACCTGGTGGTAACCACGAACCAGGTCCACCTTGGAAAAAATGACAGCCCCCGCCAGGTGGGCAGAGAAGTCCTGTATGTGTGGGACGGGGTACCTGTCAGGGGTAGTGGCGTTGTTAAGGCGACGGAAATCGCCACACGGGCGCCACCCACCGTCAGCTTTGGTAACCATATGCAGGGGGGAAGCCCACGGGCTGTTCAAGCGGCGCACAATTCCAAGGCGCTCCATATTCGAAAATTCCTCCCTGGCGATTGCAAGTTTGGCTGTGTCAAGACGGCGGGCCCTGGCGTAGACAGGGGAGCCTACGGTGGTGATATGGTGCTCCACACCATGCTTAGCGACGGCAGACGAGAACGTGGGCGTGGTGAGGCCAGGGAACTGGGCGAGTAGACGCTCATATTCGTTTCCAGTGGCGAGTGTGTTGGACAGGCACAGCGCCCCTGCCCCTCCAGGCGTGCAGGGGTAAGAGGCAAAAGAGACGGCATCGATCAGGCGGCAGTTTTTAATGTCCACCAGCAGGTTAAAAGCACAGAGAAAGTCTGCCCCCAGGAGTGGCGTGGACACAGCAGCCATCACAAAGTCCCAGCTGAATCGACGCCCGCCAAAACACACATCCACCCGCCTGGTGCCGTACGTACGTATGGGCGTGCCGTTGGCGGCGTCCATCTGGGGCCCGTGTCCATCCGCCACGGTGTCCACGGCCTGAGCTGGCAGGATGCTGCGTTGAGCCCCGGAGTCGACCAGCAGCCGCCGGCCAGACAATGAGTCTGTAATAAACAACAGCTTGCAGCCATCGCCGGCGCCCATAGCTGCTAACGAGCACCGGCTTTGGAGTTTCCCTGTACCTTGAGCTGCAGGGCTTGGGGCACTGTTTGGCCTTGGTCCCAAACCTGGCATGGTAATAGCAGAGGCCGCCGTCGGGGTGGCGGCGGGCTGTGACTGCAGCCGCGGTGTCCGTATAATCCTCTGGGGGCAGGGGCGGAGAAGGGGTGTCCTGGCGGTTCATGAGGGCATGGACAAACTGCTGGCGGTTGGCCAGGAAAACCCTGTCTGCCTCTGCAGCCAGGGCGCGGTAGTCCTTACCGGAGGAGAGAGGAGAACTGGCCAAAGCTGTGCGGACAGGCACCGGGAGCTGACGCAGGAAAACATGTGTGAAGAGGAACGAGGGATCAGCCGATCCTAGCACAGCCAACATTTTCTCCATTAAATCCGATGGCTTGCCATCCCCGAGGCCATTCAGAGAAAGCAGGCGGTCAGCCTTCTCCAGCTCTGACAGTTCATACAGCTTCAGAAGGAATGTCTTTAATGCGTCGTACTTGCCGGCTGCAGGCGGAGCTTCCAACAGCATCATGGCACGTGCCGTGGTTGAAGCATCCAACGCCGCCACTACATGGAAGTATTTAGTTGCATCCTGCGTTATTCCTCTCAGCTGGAACTGGGCTTCGATGTGCTGAAACCACGGCCGTGGGTTGTGCTGCCAAAAGTCGGGCAGCTTGACTGTCGCTGCATAGACGTTGTTAGCATTACCGCTAGCGGCGTCATTAGCACCTAGAATCGGTGCGGGAGCTGCCGGAGCATTAACGTTGACGGCGTCGTCGGCATACATCGCTCGTATTCACGGGGTCACCAGTGTGGAGTTGAAACAACGAGAGGAGACGTGAGTGAGTCGAGGCAGTTTAGTTATTTCTCTCCATTTGCAGAGCATACGGACACACTGTGTTCATGCTGTTGTCTGGTATGAAAAAACTACAACAACCTATAACCTGGAAACGGAAACAGTAATCTCTCCCCCACTCTTAAGGGCAAAAGTCCTCTTAGGTGAATGTCTCTCAACTCTCGCAATGTGGGTCCACCACAATAATACATTTAAAGAGGAGATATGCAATCCCAAAGAAATCCACTCAATATATATTTGAATTATTAACTATTTAATTATAATTATTAATAATTAATTAATTAATTATTGACTATTATTTACCAATTACTAAAGATTTAAATACAAAACAAAATAAATGGACCTTACTATCCCTGGACCTACACAACCATACGTGTACAACAAAAAATAAAACACACTTAAAAGATTTTATCACTGTTACTTTTACAAATAATACCAGTAGATATAACTGCAAAACAATTTACTGAGTGGAAAAGAATGTTATTAGGATTTATACAGAAAATCCATTACTCATATCCCATTATGACAGGTTCCTTGTATTTAAAAAAAAATACTTAAAACAAAACATGAATATACATTCTTCATTGTGCATACAACCCCCATTGACCATTTCAAGTAACAACCAATATTCATTATTGAAGAAAAGTTTTACTTACAAACCCATCCCCTTGACCTGCTATCTGGACACTCAGGGATGGGAAAGTGGTGATGATGTTTTTTGCAACAGCCAGCCTTTCTGAACAAAGAGGATAACTGGGATAAAAAGAAATGCTAATCATATATCACATTCATTTGCGTTTCCTTCATAAATTAAGTAAACAGGAAAAAATGCATTACTTTTATTGTCTTCACTTTCAATCATTAATACAACTAAGCATCATGTCTTTGCCTTTTTTTGGAGTAAGTAAAGTAGTAGTAGTAAAGTTACTTCAACAAGCATGTCTCACAATTAAGCTTGTACGATGAAAGCTGATTAAGATGATTAAGTTGATTTTAAGAGAGCAGTTCTGATCATTTCATATCAAATAAAGGAGAGCCAGTTTGAACAAAGAATTCATCAAATTCATATATACATAAAAATGAAGCCACTCTATATTCTTTTAAAAGAACACTGTTTGTCATGAGCATTTCGGTTAGTAGGAAGAGGGATATGGATGTTATGATTTGATTAGATTTTTAAGTATTTTTCATTTGTTGATAAGATACTGTTCCTTGTGAATGTTACACTATGTTGCAACAGGTGGTGAGAAATCTGTCTAATCACTTGACATTTATTGTTCATTTTATTAATTCACCACCTGTTGTGGTAAAGTGTTAGGACACTTAGTTTATGTTTTTTTCTTTATTTTGCTTGTTTATTTATCCATGTTCCTCTTAAAATGTATCATTGCAGGCCACAATTCTTGTTCTATAGTCAACTGTTGCTGTGAAGACCAGCTGTCCCTTCTTCCTGTTCACACCTCTTTTTTTTCAAATTTGGTTTTACAGTTTTATTCAATTGAAACAATTGTGTTTACTGGTTCAAGAAAGAAAAGGGACTCACATTTCCATTGAACAATGAGAACACATGCACATTAACTGTACTTTAAACAGACCAGTAACATAGGAACATGTTTTAAATAATGTTTCAGTGTAATAAAGGATATCATGTGTCTTTTTTAAAGAACATATTATGCAGATAATTAAATAAAGTAAAGCATGGTGCAGTACTTGCAGACCACACCTCTGCACCAGGTGTCCTATGCAGGTCTTCTAAAGGAGCATCCTTGACAGGGCACCAGTGGTCTCATACTCTTTGAGTAACTGTGGGGCTTTCCTCTGTAGCAATGGCTGTAGGAGCTGACTCTGTCCATCCTTGTTTGTAATAGACTGTGAAGAAGAAATAATAAACTCAGATCTTACAGGTAGGCCTTTTCAGTGTCATGACAACCAGTTTAACAATTTGAATTAAACTAATGTCTATTACTTAGCCAAGACATTTTATACAAAACTAATAATTAATAACTGTTGAAACACAAATGGTTATCTTTGGAAACTAAAATTTAACAAAATGTACCTGATTTTCATCAGTCTATGCATGACAAGTCTCAACCTGGGGTCCTCTGGCTGACAGGAAGACAAAAAATCTATCAAAGTCCATCATATCTATATTAGTGTCAACATCAATATACTCCATGAAGTCAGAGCTATATTTTAATAAGCTATTCAGCCCACAGTCTGTTTGCTGAGTAAGGCTTTGGTCATTCTGTTAACATAATGATTTTTTTACAAGTCTCTTTCTCATCTCTAAAAAGAGTTACACGGACTTTGATAGTTTCAATGTCTGTGGTGTACTGAACAATAAAAAATAAACAGATTAGTAATGCAATTTACATGGTAAACAAAGTCCACATACATAGAATACTTAAATTATAATAATATTAAGGGTTGACATAATTTTGGCTCCCAAGGCATTAGATCATTAATTGGAGTTTGATATTAATAATACTTGTGTTTTCCTTTTTTTTTTTTTTACCCATAACCAAACTGATGGATCCGAGCACAGCCAAAAATAACTATAAAGTCCATGGTCCAGACGCACACAACGCTGCCTGTTTTCTACAAAATTATAGTAAATAAGTCTCAGACAATACTGCACCGGTCTGGGTCGTCCGGGGGCTCACCAGCAAAACGGCTCCGTCTAATTAGTGGCGTTTGTAACCTGTTTGTGCGCGGACTCTCCCGCCCTGTGCAAACCTGTGCACAGGTTTACCTCAAAGGTTTTCCAATAAAATAAGTCACAAAATGTAGTTTAAAACTAGAAATGGAAAGACCCACACGTCTTTGCATTATAACACACAAAAATATTTCAAAATGTATGTGTTGAAAAGTTTTATGGGTTGCTGAGGCACAGAGGTCAGCCAATTAAGCATGTCCCCACTGACAGAAGTTTCTTTTCACTGAATATGAACAAATGGAAATATCCAGTAACTCATTTTTTTTTCTGTCTATATAATAAATTGCTGGTCTACTTTAACCTAAATAAAAAAATATGAGAAAAACGGGTGAATTATCTAAAAAAAAACACTGTTTAATCTTGTCCCCCAGTTTTGTTCAACCCCGTAACAGCATACCAACCCCCCTCTTTTATTAAATAATGGTTCAGTCCAACTTTCTCAGCACCCAGGAAATGACATCACTCAAGTCTTTTCCCGCTCACACTGTCAAAAGAGGTTAGTGTTAGCATACTTTCTTACATATATTTTAATGTTTTTTTTTCATTAGATTAACATTGTCAAGATCAACCTTTCAACACTGTTACATGACTAAATTATATTTGATATTGTTTGGATAGAAGCAAACAGTTGTCCTGGAAAAATATTTTAATTTTTTGTTTTCCTCATGTCATATGCTGCTGGATACCCCAGCTAATGTGGACTTATGGCTACTTTTAGCCAAAATCTTCAACCCGTAACATTCAACCCCGTAACAAACATCACTGTTATGGGGTTGAATCATTGTTCCGGGGTTGAATGTTGGACTGTTCTGAAGCCAACCAACCCAATTCCTCTAAATGGTATTTCATTTTTATTGTTTTTAGATGGCTAAATCAAATGCAGAGAGGCAAAGAGAATACAGGGTGAGAAGAAATGACGATTCACAGAGAAGGTAGGAATACCTCAGGAAAGAGCCTGAGCGATGAAATGAGATACAGAATCAGGGAAAAAGAAATCAATTAGTGACCTGAGTAAGAGAGCTCAAAGACGCAAGCGAGAGGAGTGGCGGAAGGCGAAAGAAAGACAGAAAAAGAAAGCTGAAATTCAAAACAGTGGGCCTACCTCTCTAACCCCTCCACATACTCCTGACAGTGAGATTCAAGAAGTGCAAGCCAGACCAGGGTCCTCACGAGGGAAATATGTGGTTGGAAATAGGGCTTAATTATGATAGCTTGTTTAAAAAACACTGCTATATACATATATATAGCATTAATCTCATTATTCCAGTCTAGTATCTCCTGAAAGATGCACATTCATCGGAAGGGAGATGTGATCTATCATTACTTTGTTATTACCTATATAACAGACAGCAAAGTACTTTTTACTGCTGATACTGCAGATGACAGACTCATTCGATTAAAAGTCTGGTAAGATCATTTTAATTTATTTTCATAGTAATGTGTATAGTTAACAGTGTAACTGTGTTGCACATTGAATTGTTTACTTCTGAATTGTTTCTCCTCACGGGACAGATCATTTCATTCTTAATGTGTTATTTTTAAACAATGTCAAAGGGACTGTGAGGAGTTTCTAAGTAATTACAAAAAAGTCTCACTTTTAGATATATGCCTGATGGAAATACACACTTTAAGATGAGTTTTATAGCATCAAAATAGGTTATCTATAAATGCTATTCCTTAGCCTTCCGGTCGGGTCAGACAGGGCTGGACTGGCCTGGATACTCAACTTCAGGAACAAGACAATTAAAACTAGAGCAAATTTATATTATTCAGACACGTCTTAGAGCACCGGGCTGTAAGTAGCCATATATAGCCAGCTACAAAACTACGATACTAAGTTTTCCAAAACTTGCTTGTTGTCACACATCAAAAACTACCGCTACATAACTAGAAAGAGATACATTACCTTGTCGCTTTGCATCCTGTAAGTTGTTGAAAAAAGCAATGCAGAGTTCTGAGGAAGGTCCGAGCTGCATTCATTAGCATCACAACAAGCACACGCTTTGGCTTGGGTCACGTCTTGTGGGGTGTTCCAGTTGTAGTCAGAAGTAGGAATTTCAGAGTTCCGAGTAGGAAACTGCAAGTGGAACGTCCCCCGAAGTCAGAATTTCCTACTGGGAACTCGGTGAAACCTCTCCACCCCTGAGTTCACAGTGGAAGATGGATGCCCCCAGTGTGAACAGTTATTTAGCTCCTGTAATAATCCATTTATTTGCACTTCTGACTGGGGTGTGTCGCTCTAGATCAGCTGTATACATAGTATTGTTAGACTTATATTTACAAAAATGCTGCCATAGTGATAATCACATTCTTCATGTGATATTTGTGAACAACAACGCAGGGCGTGCTAACAACAGCTAACAATAGCCTGGTAGATTGGCATGTTTTTTCAGACTTCAACTGGAACGCCGATAAGTCGGAGATGATGTCACTCCCAGTTCTGAGGTTACTGGAACGCAGCATTACGACAGTCGCCGTGCGTGCTCATGGGTAGCAGAGTCTTTATGTCACCGCAAATGGATTCTCCTCATAACACCTTTAAATATTAAATGCCTAATGATATTTGTTTCAGTGAATAAATTAAAATTAGTTCCAATTTGATCAGATTTTGTCATTTATTCAACCCTGTTACAGTGAGTTCAACTCTGTTACAGAGTGCTCAACCCTGTTACTTGATACATATTCATAAAATTTTTGATAATAATAACAAATAGTAGATAAATGTTTGTTGAATTGTATGTAGAGTTTAGAGGACAAGTACAAAATATACAAAAGTCCAATCGAATGTTAGTGTTAAAGTACATTTTCACAATTTATGATGACCGCTTTTACATTAAGTTGCCATATCCTATATGACAGTCAAATTATTATAATTTAGAATCAAATAAACTATACTTGAAATAAATTATTTTACACAAGGGACAGGTGATTGCCAAGGCCCTGGAAGAATTTGCTTGAAAATGTTTTAGAATTATTCTTATACAGGTATCAAATTGTCCTGTTACGGGGTTGAACTGAAAACAGCCTAAGCACACAGAAATTTCTAATAAAAGTTTAGGATTTCACACCTAAGGTGGGAAAATAAGATTTCTCAGAGGTTCTAATAGTCTTTCATCAGATGCAATATTCAGAAACACCTTTTCTTGTTGTATATTTTTCGATAACTAGAGAACCCAAAGGGCACAGAATTCAGAGAATCACCCATGTCTATTATTCTAGTTTCTTCAAAGTAACCACCCTTTGCTCTGATTACTGCTTTGCACACTCCTCATTCTCTTTATAAGCTTCAAGAGCTAGTCTCCTGAAATGGTTTTCTCTTCTCAGGTGTGCCTTTCCAGGGTTAATTAATGGAGTTTCTTGCCTTATTAATGGGGTTGGACCATCATTTATGTTGTTCAGAAGTCAGGCTGATGCACAGCCCACAGCCCTATTAGACAACTGTTAGAATTAATATTATGGCAAGAACCAATCAGCTAAGTTAAGAGAAACAAGAGGCCATCATTACTTCAGTGAGAATCTACAATGGAAAAATAAAGAAAACGCATTGAATGAGAAGGTGCACCAAACTTTTGGCTTGTACTGTATAAGTTTCATCCCTGCTAAGTGACACAGGGCTTTGTATGGACCAAAGTGGTCTTTACAAACTGACCAGTATCACAAGCAGGTGGATCACAAGCATGATGAATGTATTAGCCTGCTGCTGTTTTTAAATGTAACTGTCACTTAAAGCTGTGGTCTACGATTTGAAACCGCAGCCTGCCCCCCCTTCCCTCACCTCTCCCCTCCGTGTTCCAAGATCCCGCCCCCAGCTCGTGGCGCCTTATATAAGCCCCCTCGGACTGAGCTACGAGCGACTAGCACAATATATCAGCTGCAAACTCAATCAAAAACAATTCAGCTCAACTGAGAGTATCAAACACGACAGACATCTCCCTTATAACACACAGCAGTAGCCATTTCAACTGGACCGGCGGCAATGCGGGTCTGGCGCCGCCAGAGCGGAGCCGAGTGTGAGGGAGGATTTATCTTTCTCGGCCTGTCCTCCACAGCTCAGCTTACAGTGCTAACGATTAGCGGATAACCCGCTCCGCTACAAGTCATTAGCCGGGACAGGCACAGACTAACCAGAGTTATTCAGCAGACATCTCCCACTGTAGTAAACAAAGCCATTACCTGATCAACCAGGGGCGAAACGGCCGATGCTGAAGGTCTGACGGCCGGCTGAGGCCATTCGTTAGCCGTTAGCCCGCTAACAGGCCTCAACCGGCAGGCAGAGCTCCGTTGGGCCCCGCGGGAGAGGGAAGCGGCTTCCCGGTGTTGGCGCTAGGCTTTTCCGGCTCCATGATAGTTCAGTAGCTAACGCTGCTAGCTGCTCACCGGAGGTAGAGGGGAGGAGGCGGAACCATGACGCACTACGCATGACGCTGCGTAGTGAGGGAGACAGGGGATTGGATGGACTCACGGACCAACTCACGGACTAATTGAACCTTACAGGCTTCAAGGTTTAATTGGTCAGCTAGTATGCAGCTTTTCAGCGGATATACTGAATGGATTTTTTTTCGTTCTTTTTGGTCTTTATACTGTGTAGAAAGGACCATAGGACCATAACATCCTTATAAACGGTGTTATTAAGATGTACAAAGCTTCCAAATCGTAGACCATAGCTTTAATTTTGTACCCTTATTTATGACACAGGGAAAGATTACATCCATCCAATGGCCCCTACGGTCTCCCGGTTGCTTTTAAAGTGACAGCGTCCTTGACTCTCTCCCCCACTGGGTCTTTCCACCTCAGCGTGGCCAAGGTGGTGGGGATCAGTCAGACCGATAAGTCACTGCACTCTGCCCGTAGCGCACTTTAAAGGCAAGGAGAGGCACTTATTTGATTAGTGAAGATGATACTTGGCTGCGTTAAACGCAGTCACACATGGACTGATTGCAAAATTTGCATGTGCCGTGGACACACCCTGTTGGTACTGCACCTGCACCTGGTCTCTGAAATTAGAGCCCTTGATTTCAAGTATGAAACACTGGTGTGATCTCCACTCAGTAGATTAACAAAGTCTGACTTTACTAACCTTGTCCAGTTATCATATCCTTTAAACTGTGTCATCATTGCGTGTTTTGTCAACATGACTCTTCTTTTAAGAGCTGTTTTATTTTTTTTTTCTTTTAAATAAAGACACAGAAGGCAGCTGTAAAAGAAGCTCGACATGCACCAAACTGGAGATCCACAAGGCTGTGAGGGCCTGTTTGGTGCTGCTGAGTAAACTTTTTTGAGACCATGATTTTTGTATTTTTTGTCCTAAATAAAGTCAAGCATCAAAGTTCAATCCTGTTTGGCATCTGTGTTTGTTTTCAATCATCAATCAAATTGTGATTAATGATCAGCCAAGTAATTTGTGTGAAGGACAAGACTGATGAAACTCACATGCTGACACAACCATTTCAGTGTGGTGACCCTGCAGAGGCTCCGCCCACTCCAGCCTCCAGTCTGAGTATATCAGAGGCTTCATCACCTCCATCAGATCAGAGTTACCTGGAAGGTGAGACTGAAGATACTCTGACAACAACAATCAGCTGATCATCACCATGACACCTGTGCTGGTCCTCTGCATCCTGCTGTGTGCTGCATCTGCAGGTGAGTAACACACAAATATACACAAACACAGGAATATACACACAAACAGACACAATTAACAATCACTCAAAAGCAAACCCACACTATCGATAAATGTGTTTTTTTTTCTCTGCAGCTCCAGCTGAGAAAGAAAATCTGCCTGCAGGTCAGTACTGAGGGCATAAAAACACACAAACTGTACACACATATGAAAGAAACTGATAGATTGATATAGGCCACATCGTCCACATTTTTACACAAAATATGTTATCAATATATGAATTTATCTCTCTTCAGCCACTGAATCCAATAGTCCAGTAGTCAGTGACTTTTTAAATTAACTCTGTGTCAGAGATATTTAACAAATAATTCTGATCATGTTTTGTCTAAATCAGGAAGGATCAGGATGTTACTTTGCAGATTCATCATTAACTTTGATTTCCCTTGCTCCATAAAACTCTGAGACATTAAAATGCTCCTTCAGAACAAGCTAACGTTGTCTGGGTGTGTCTGTGACTCTGCTGTAGATGTTTCAGAGCCTCAGGAGGAGATGATGAGGATGATGGTCAAAGAGGAAGAGCAGGAGTTGCCTGAAGATCTACTCCCTGACCTCAAAGATCGTGAGGAGAGTGGAAACATGTCATTGAGTAAGTTTATTCATTTTTATGGATCATTAAAGGAGACATATCATGCTGATGCATGATTTAATACTTACATATAATACAATAAATTTGAAAACAAGACCTCACACCCCTTTAATTTTCAAAAAATGAGATATTGTATTTTTTCTGATATCCTAGAACGAGATTTGATGCCTCTGAAAATAGGTCATTGCGAGATGACCGCGAGATTTAAATCGTCGTGACGACACGAGGTACCTTTCTTTTTATTGGAGTAATCTGATAAAACACTTCCTCCTCTGTGATGTCCGTTAGCCTCAAACCGTCACCGAGGAACACATCCACCAGCAGCAGTGTATAGCTCCCTAGCTCACACTCACTCACTTCCAGCTCTGGCCTGTAGGGGGACTCAATACGCGGTCGGTGCTTTGAGCCTGCCGGAAAATACAGTAGAAGAAGAAGGACAGGCTGGCTCTACCCCTGATTGAACTGACCAATCAGAGCACAAAGGGCTGAGACGTTGCGAGGTTACTGTAGGTCAGCCTGAGAACCGACCGTTTCAACGAGAGCTTGATAATGGCCTAAAATGAGGATTTTGAGAACGCTATTGTGGGGCAATGAAGGAACTAAATGACTTGTACTGAGGGCAGAAATGCTTTACAGGCATCCTAGTCTGGCAAAGTGAAAAGGAGAAACAAGCATGATATGTCTCCTTTAATCACAGATTTCATTTTTGTTTGCACCCTGTCATCTCTAACTTCCTGTTTGTGTTTTAGCAGCAGCTGAGTCTGAGCAGGCGGAGGGTCCTAAAGGTAATGTCACATTTTATTTTTCATTTGTTCAATGTGAAAAGATGAAGTTTGAAGTTAATGTGTCATCAAATGAAGAAAAAATCCTTATGATGGACTCAAGGATAAAGACAGAAACCCTGACTGACAAACACTTAACTGATTTTATAGTCAGAGTTTGTCTGGACAGATAGGGGCGCTGTCAGAGATTTCAGGGCCTATCCTACAGAAAGGGCTTTTTTCCTGCAAAAAACATGAAAAAATGGATTGTGTAGTATAAATGAGGGCGTGTAATAATCGAGATATTTCAAGTGACCAAGCATTACATTTTGAGGTAGCCGATTCCTTTTTAAATTATCAGAAGAATAACAAAACAAAACAAAACAAATAACTGTACAAATGAGCTCCAAAAAATATGTACAGTATGTAATTTTAAGTTGATTACTGAGTGCAAAGTTTCTTTTTTTGTTAGTATTGTAACTGCATTAGGGGCCTCTCTGGGCCTATGCCAATCATGGGCCCCGAGGTTCCTTCTTTTTCTTCTCCCTTTATCGGTGCCACTGGGGCGGGACTTATGAGTGACCTGAACTGCAGGCAGTCAGCAGGGGGCGCTCTGAGTGTTTTGGCTTCACTTTGCTATGTCTAACTATATACACAGATCATATTTACAGGCTCATGAATATTTATTTACATCAGTTTAAATCAACAGTACTGAATATTTACTGATAAATTAAATAATTGTCTCTTGTTTTCTATGTGTGTCTTCAGCTCGTTATTCTTTCTGCCCTATTGGATGGCACCTATACTCTGGATTCTGTTACAAGGTTTTCACCTCCTACAGGAATTGGACTGATGCTTTGGTAAGGACTGATTTATGTTTATCACTAATCATGTGTGACTGAGAACTCCCTCTGATAAACTTCATTCATTCAGGATATTTTAAACCTGCTCCTCAAACAGAGGAGATGGTCCACACAGATGAGCTTCATGAAGACCGTGTTGTTGAGTAAACCTCCTCAATCAGACTTCAGCTCCTTCTGCCTGTTTGAAGTTTTTCAGATGTGTTCACAGGTCAAATGTTTAAAACAGCTGTTTCTGAATGTTTGAGTCCATGATGGTTTGTTATTGGTCAGTCTGTCTGAGTCTTTGTGCGCGCCCTTGTGTCCAACAGGAGGACTGTGGAAGTTGGGGAGCTAATCTGGCCTCAGCAACGTCCGCTTTGCAGTACGAAGAACTGCAGGAGCTCACACGTTACACATATATGTACAGTTATCCCTGGTTAGGAGGTCTGTACGCACAGGTGAGTCTAGATCAGGTTGAAATCAGCCATCTCGTAACTTTTTAAGAGTTTGTCCACTTTATAGACTTTTCTGTTAACCATATAATCTTTGTATTTAATATAACATCGACCTCCATCTTCTTATGCCTTAACATAATTTAAATATGAGAACAAATTCCTATGAACCCCCACGCCCACCTGCCCCACACTGGATTTCATTCCTGTGTAGAAGTGATCTGCTGGTCCTGCAGATGGAGTAAGGCACAGACTGGGGAAATAGACTGATTAAAGAGACTGGGGGTTTGATTTCCTGAGAATGTGCAGCATGAAATGACTCCTGCGCAGTCAGACTATGTGCTATCGGGGGGTTGTAGGAACAGCCCACACTTCTGTCCTACTGCCTGCTAGCAAATCATGGTGCAGGTAGAGGAGCAGCAAAGTTCCCCCAGAGCAGAAGCATTAGTGTAAGCACAACACTATTTAAGTCAGACCTGAAAGGAGGAGTTGTAGTGGAGGAGGGTTGTTAAGCAGCTTGTAGCAGGAGCAGCGAAGAGTTAACAGGATTTAACAGCTCAAATAGGACAGTCTGATTGCATTTAGCCAATGGCAGCTTAGAGGAAAGCAGCTGGCTGTCAGCTAACTCAGGATCAGCTGTTTAATAATGGAAGCTAGCATGGAAGCAATCTTGGCTCTGTGTCCTGCATGAACTATCATCAATGTTTTGCAATGCTAGTTATCAATACAGTGAAAATTCTGCTTTGTTGTCTTGTGACTGTTAGAAATGACACGGAGGTGAAACTGGAGCTTCAAAGTCGTTTTGAAGTTCATGACTTCATTATAATGTAATAACAGCGGTAAATCCGATACAGTCAGATTTGCTGTCACTATTGTCAGTTTATATCTGTGATGTTTAACCGTGTAAAACTGTTCACTCTCATGTCCCCACTGTTAGAGAAAATCTGCTCTGGTCTTTTTAGGTCTCACTAAATGATGAGATGTCTATACACTGTCTTTGACATATATTTTAGTATTTAATGATCATCTAAAACATGATTTTTTTTTGCTGGAGGTGATTAAACTCACTCTCTGTTTGTCTGTTTGTCAGGATCAGTGGATGTGGACAGATGGACAGAGATTCAGTTATGATGGATGGGAATACCAAAACACCCCCCCTGCTTCATACCCCTGTGTCAACCTGAGTCACCACGGTGAGTCCACACACCTGTTGCTCTTGGTCGCACATATACAAAATAATTGAAAGTTTGTTTGTTGGTTACTTCAAACAAGGACTCTACATTTCTCTGCATCTCTATCTATCTACACCCACACCCACATACACCTACACACACACACACACACGCACACACATATGTATAGTATATGCACATATATTTATATACATACACTGACTGGCCAATATATTAGGTACAGGTTTACAAGTATCAGGTTAGAGTCTCTTTTTCCCTGTGAACTGCCTCAACTCATCAAGGTGAATAAATTATTTGCCTTGAAAAAAATAGAAACAAGCTCCTGAAATAAGCTCTTTCTGATTTAACATTATGCCCAGGGTCAATCACTCAGAATCATTTATTTTCTGACAAATGTTCAACAAATTGACCATTTTGGAGACAGCCTAAAAGTAAACTGTACACCCAAACTTGCATCAAAAAGGCTCAGCGTCCACTCTGGAGTTTTAGTTCCAGAGTTAACTCCCTGACAGAGACCTCAAACATGTTGGCTCTTCAATGATCCTGTCTCTGTAATAAAGCTCTGAACTTCTCTCCTCATTGTCACTGTTTCTTCTTTCACCTCTTTGATTACTCTTATTAATCTGACTGTTTTTCAATTTTCTGTTTTTCAGGTGGTTGGTTTAATTCTCAATGTTCAGACACCAGAACCTACATCTGTGCAAAACAAGCAGGATGTTAACAAACTGACAGAAACTCCACTGTCTGAGATCTTTGATTATTGATTGTCATGTTAATTTTGATTGAACATGAACTTGTAGTCGTGTCAGAGTGTGATGATTGTTCTGACTGATTTGGAATAATAAAAAAGTTCAGTTTAAAGTTGAAGTTGTCTGTCTTTAAATGTCCTCAGATTGTTAAACTCACTGAAGAATCAACAACAAAAACAGAGAGAGCAGAAAGCAAAGACAAAAGAGTTCATCGAGGTCATCTCTCATGGGCAGTGCTGTGGTTTCATCAGCTCGCTGCTCCAACTGTCAGACTTCAGACATGGAATGGAAAGCACAGGACTTTTTAATTTTTTTTTTTAAAGTTACTTATTATGTTTTAACATATTCACCCCCTAAGTATGTTTTTAATGCCTCCTCCATGTTATTGAGCGCTCTTATTCACAATTCCAAATTCCAATAAGACATATCTGAAACTGAAGATATCTGTAATCAGAACTCTGTCAAGTACAAATGTTATTACCGATGTCTTAATTGACAGATTTGACCAGGTCAAATGACGTTGCATTGACATTTTTCCACCTCCCTGGAGCCGTAGAAGGAAGGCTGGTTTTTGCATGAGGGTTAGTGACGAATAAGAGTTTGCGTTATGAGAAATTCAAAAATGTTTTTGATAAATTGTTTTAAGCCTACATCAGGCTGCCAAAAATGTGTTTTGCATTTTCAGTCAGTTTCATGTAATTTCAAATAGCATTTGAATGATTTTTTTTTACCCAAAGAAAGATGGTTTTCCCTGAACATGACATGTAGTGTAACTAAAATAAAAGGAGAAATATAAAATATTTATTACCCCACAGTGTATGCAAGTGTACTAATAACACAGTAATATAAAAAAGTATTTTAATTAGACAACTGTAAAATATAATTCTATATGTTTTTGCATTATAGAGCAGGACAAATACTGAAAATCATTTGCATTTCCAAGATAACATTTGGTTAATTCTGTATGAACTGATAAAGATATGTTTGTACACAGAAAAAACTTTCTCTTACAACTTTCTCCAAATGATTGTCCTGGTCACACCTACTGACACAAACCAGTTACACTGCCTGACCATGCTGTTTTTACAGAAGAAACTGACACCAAAATTCAAGCTTGCAGTCATCAAGGTCATTTGAACTTGTGCTTTTATCATTTCAATAGATAAAAATAATTGTGAATGGCTGTAAGTGTGTACAGAAGGATTTTGAAGTGAATTCTGAATTTGAGCGGGAGCCAGTGAATCTGCTGGAGGAAGGGGTGGATGTGGTGAAAGGAGGGGTTTTTTAGAGATTTACCGCGATCATATCACATAACACATAATAGGATGTATAAGCGGACATTATTCCAGCTCTATCCTTTTCACTCACTGATCAGACACAAAACTCTGCAGCTGATGATGCAGCAGCATTATCTGTGAGTTTACCGTGGTCCGTCTGCAAATGTCCTCACTGAGATTAGTTCCGCCTAGAAGGAACTCATCCGCCCTGTAGTCCGGATGAATAACGGCACCGTCACACATACACACACCGCTGATTGGCTGATGCCACACAGCCACACACGACATCGCCTGAATAGATCAACTTTTTTTTAACTTTGACATCGCGCGACGAGTGAAGTGGTCGTCTTGTCGCCGGCTGTCGCATCGCGGGAGGGTTAGCCCCGCCCCATCGCGGCTGTACATTGACTTTGAATGGAGACTGATCGCCGAGGTAGTACAGGTAGCGTCCAGTGTGAACGCACCTTAATGCAGTCAAATCTAGCCTTGAATACCAGTGACAACATCAGCTTCAGCTGTCTACCGAGTAGCGTGTGACCTGCTTACCGTGCTCGGTTTGTTATCCAGACAAAGCTATCCAGACATATTTGTTGTCCAGAAAAGAAACTTCTGCGTCTTTGTGCGTCTACTTACCATTGTTGTTTGTGAAAAGTTTTTCTTTTTTGTACGTGTGTTGAAGCAGCGCTGCCTCTCTTTAAGCCTACATCGCCATCCAATGGACCAGTATGCACACTACAGCGGTTTTATTTGGTTCTAGCGTCTCTGTCTAAACGCAGATCAACTTTGAATATGCAAAGAAAAAAAATTTGTGTTTTAAGTCACATAGTCTCTGTATACACAGGGCCTCAGTTACAATAGTCAATATGAGAGGCGATGGGCTGTGGACCAGGACAGCAGTGTGCCCGGGTGAGGGTCGAGTGGAGATGATTAATATTTTAAAGTGGAAATATGCATACCAGCTGAGGAGGTTATTAATGTGAGAAAAAAAAAAGTGAGCTGTTGGGGATGACACCCAGACTCTTAACCTGAGGGGAAGGGGGATACTGTGGAGCATCTATGGTGAGGGACAATCTGTCAGCTTTGGAATAGGTAAATTTGGTACAGACGAGGAGGAGCTCTGTTTTATCACCGTTGAGTTTAAGAAATTTGGAGGTGAACCGGGGTTCAATTTCTGAGAGGCAGTGGGAGAGAGGCGTCAGGTTTACTGGACAGTTAGAGCTGGGTGTCATCTGTGAAGCAGTGAAAGTGGATAGTTCCAAATTTATTGAAGTTATTGCCAAGTGGGAGGAGATAGATAATGAAGAGAAGAGGTACCTATGGAAGAAAAAAATATACATCAAAATTTAACATCAGTATTGACTGAAAAATAAAGAAAAAAAAAGCCAAAGTTTAGCCTGCTCCCAGAAAACAAAGCTGTGATTTATGTTATTTCCAACATTTAAAAAAGAAGTAAACATTTCTTGTGTCAACTGCACAGTATCTTATTTTATACATGTCTTATGTCTCATGTCTCAAGATTGTAAACACAAACAAAATCTTTTATACCAATGGCATTTGTTAGTTGTAAGAATTTATTTGTGGGGCTATCAGCTCTGTGAAACCTTAAAGAGGTAAATGAATGTGTTGTTTACACTTTTTGGGGAACAAAACATATTTTAATCAGTAAATTGCAATATCTAAGTTGATAGCATTATCAATTCTTTTTGTATGTTTTTAAATGCTTTCACACAATGTAACAGTAATATTTAATGACAGTGCAATAAACCTTCGTAATTTCTGCATGCTCATGTGTAGAATACACACTTAAAAATGTTGGGTTAAAAACAACCCAATATGGGTTATTTTTTAACCCAACACTGGTTAAATATTGGACAGAACACATGCTGGGTTACTTTGACCCAACAAGTTGGGTTAGTTTCCTTTAACCAACAGTTGGGTTATTTGAACAACCCAGTTGGGTTGTTCAAATAACCCAACCACAGGCTCAATTTGACTACACTGTTGGGTTCTTTTTATCAGTCAGTTGGGTTGTTCAAATAACCCAACGTTACCCACAACGTTAGCTTATATAGCGCTTTTTCTTCTGCTTTACACCACAGGTCACACCTACCCATTCACACCCATTCACTCTCACATTCATTCACTGATGGTTTTGAGTTTCTATGTTAGTTATCTGTCAGTACTCTAACAAGTTCCTGCCCTTTCATGCCCATTTACAAGCCACTGACACAGCAGTGGGAGCAACTTGGGGTTAAATGTCTTGCCCAAGGACACATCACCATGTGACGCCCGGATCTGGGCTTGAACCTGCAACCTCCCGATCACTGACCAAACGCACTATCCAACTGCACCATCGCTGCCCGTGTCACATGGAATTCGGATAGCCAACATACATGGTTACTACAGTGAGCTTTATATACATTTTATTGATATAAATTGAACATTGTGGTGAAAGAATAGTGCACCCGTAGCAAACCTTGCTTTTATAGAGCTGAGTCTCTCAGGGTGTCTCAGTATGAGCTGCTAGATGGCGTACTGCACTCTTCTTCTCTTTCCCCAGAACTTCTCGCGGGATTTGGTTGGGCCATAACGAGACTTGCCCATCCAGCGTCCTGACTGAAAGCAGCTGAGGGGGGGGGGGGGGGGGTAACCTGGGGGTAGCTGTTGGTCAAGCATGCGCGAGCGTCAACCCAACATGTAAGGTAGTCTGAAATAACCCAACACATTATAATGAAAATTACAACCCAACAGCTAATAACTCAACTGCCAACTACAATAACCCAGCAATCTGGGTATTTAGATTACCCAATTTAATGAAAACAACCCAATTAAACTAACCAACAGTCTCAACCCAGCTGTTGGGTTGAAAAAATAACCCAACAATTTTTTGTGTGTATTGAATTGAATTGAATTGATTTATTTCGGTCATGTCAGCACACTTATACAGCATCACACATTGTCAATAGATGATCACATTGTACATGTCCGAAAGGGAAGACGGAAGAAGCAGAGCTTATCTAGTCCCGTCCCCATTTCCTCAATATTTAGTCTCCTCTTTTTTCACATATCATCAGATTATTGTAAATTTGTATTCCATTTACAGAATGAATGACATAATTCTTGGCTGTCTTTTAGTGTCCATATGTGACCTTTAATGTCCAATCCTTTGTTTGAAGTACGGCATAATTCATGAGTGTCTTTTTAAAGTTCCTGAATAGCATTTTGATTGTCCACTGTTCCAGATTTTGTTTAGTTCTGTTTTTTATTTTATTTATTTTTTTAATTTTTTTTAGTCACACAGTGATGTTGGTGTGAACAGGTTGTTTTTTCTTTTTTTTTTTCAGGTTTCAAGCGTGTTAAACGTTTGTGAGCCATTTCTGCACTCTATGTGTAAAATATTAATAATTACAGTTTGTCATATCTGTAGTATGTCTCTTTGCATTTCAGACGTATCTTTTTTTTACTTTCACTGGTTTACATTGTTCCTGCTTTGCCATATTTTTGAAAAACATATTTTTATAGGTCTCTTTAGATAATATTTTCAACAAAACAATGTATCAATTTTTTCAATTAAATATAAAATGAGATTCTAGCGGGGTAAAACAAACTTAGACACCCATTAATATCCCCAGTTCCTTCTAAAATCATGTTTTGTTAAAAATGTGGAAGAATCAAATAAAAAAAAATATACAGATTTTTTAGAACTTAAGTCTGCAAAAGGATAATGTTCTACTGAACAAAGTATTTATCCTCTTGGCAAACTCATTAATGGTTCCTAATTTATAGTTTAGTGCCACGTGTGACATAAAATGGAAAACTTTACACTTGAATGATGTTATGTCTACTCGGTAAGACACATCCTAATCTAATCTCCAGCACTGCCTCTGACTATTTCTATTTCTCAGATACAATCTCGCCTCATCTGTGATGCTCTTATGGTTCTCTGTACCAAGTACCCGACGCCTTGGTCAGATGCATGAGTAAATCCAGTGCTGCTGCGGTGACGTGTTGATATGATTGACAGCACTCGTTGTCCAGTCACATGAGGAAAAGAAACACCAAAACAATGCTGATTCACCTGCCAGTCAAAGTTGGAGTGTGCAAAGTTCAAGCGGCTCAAATGTTCTCCACCTTGTGAGAACTGTACGCCTGTACCCTTTCATTTGGTGACTTTTTTATAGCAGGAAGTGACTGATCAAGCAGGAATTAACATAGATGCTAACGCCTTCAGTGGCAGTTTTCGTAAGATCTGAATCACATTTCTTGGGTCCATAAAATAAATATTTTTGCTCCACTTCTGACATGTTTTTGGAGGGATTGTTGATTGAGTGACTTAACTTTTAAACCAAGGCAGTAGTGCCCACCAAGTGTCTGATTGGCCTATGAAAGTGATTGATAGATCGATCGTCCAATCACCTGCTGGATGTGACTCTGCACTTCCCAAACACTTTCTATGAGCTCTTTCCCAGATGGACAAGTGGGACTGACTGAACTAGTGTGATACTGAACTGATACCTCATAGTTTTACAAACTCCCAAAGCACCCCGCTAGGAAAACAAGAGCATTTCAATAAATTAGTTTAAATGTTCTCAAATTATTCAAAGATTCAGATCAGTTTTTCACAGTTTAAGAGCCAAAAGAGACGAAGAAAACCAGTAAAGGTTGAGATATTTGTCTTTATTATGTGTACAAAATGTTTAGTAAGATATAAAAACAATCAACTTTGTGACTAAAGAGTCCAAAAGTCAAAGCTTTAATTTTATAAGTTCATCATTAAGTTATCAACATTTTATCAGTTTGTAAAACATACAGTTCATGTGAATAAATCAGGCTTAGTGATAAAAAAAGGAAATCAAATTCTTCACAAGACATCGTCACAAGACGTCCTCCATCCCTCTGATCATTTAACAGGTGCTGAGGTTCCTCTTACAGATGGAGGGCAGCCTTGTACTGCAGTATCCATTAGCCCAACCATCTGCAAGATAAAACATTCAATCGTTAATATTCTGAACACCTGATACTAAGACAGACAATATGACTACAGAACAAAAAGTCTGCAAGTGCTGTTTCAGTGGATTATTCTCCCCTCTAATAACATCAGTTAGTGTTTTATCTTACATCGTTGGAAAGCATGATTACTTTATAAAGAGGTACAACTTTGTTTGGGTCCTGCATTCATGCCCATGAATGAAGAATTCTAACAAAGTTCTACTTCATTATGGAGGAGACCAATTCAGCTTTCCAGCAATATAAAATACAGACATGGACACAGTTGTTGGTACCCCTCCGTTAAAGAAAGACAAACCCACATGATCAATGAAACAACATGAAACTGACAAAAGTAGTTTCAGGCTTTTCAGTGAAATAAAACATAAAACCAAGTGTTGTTATTAAAGCCAGAAATAATCAACTTTATAGTCTCTGATGAAGTTAAATGATGGGTAAAAACGCTACTCACTGAAGGCCTGCAGGTAGATGCACTGATGGGTGTCGACGCTGTTTAACCTCCAAAAGTTGGAGTAGCCCAGGCGGCTCTGGTCCACCCACCTCCAGGTCTGCACACATCAACAAACAGAGGGTCAAACATGATGAGGACGTCAAACCGTTTTACATTTTAGTTTTTAAGTCCAGCCAGGCTGGAGTTAGGTGTTTGATACTGCTCCATCGTTACATTTATGTTCACTGTGATACTCAGAATACCTGAAAGTAAAATCCTCCGAGCCAGATGCTGGTGTAGGACGTCCTGAGATCTCTGAGGAAGTTGTCATCATACCAGTCGTGGGAAGAAGCCAGTGAAGCTCCCAGACTGGCACAGTGGGCCTTACGGACAGACATACATCCCAAATGTTAATTTACAGATAGATTACATGATCCTCGTGGATTTTAGCAACATAAATCCCCATTTTTAAGTAAGCAGGTAGAAATGCTACTCATAGAAGTCTGAACTAAAGTGGATCACCTGCAATTGCATGTGTGAAACTTTCCTTTTAAACAACAATCAGTTATTTAAATGTTCCCTTTAAGGCAACGATCATCAATGCTCATCGTTAGGGTGAGACAACAGGCTCACACACTCTCATGATACATTATTAATCCTGCAAAATGTTTTATGGAGCATCAGGTGAATTTAAAAGACATGAAGACAGTAAACATTTGAGGACAAGAAGGCTAATGGCAGGGTAGATTTATTACCTCAGCGGTGGTCCAGGTGTAGTAACTGTTCACGTACACATAGCAGGCGTTCTTGTATCTGGTCCAACCAGAGGGACACCGAACGGCAGCCTCTGCAGAGGACAGAAGAAGAAGAGGACATCCTGGATCTGAGAGGCTGATTAAAGAGTCTTTACCAGGAACATACTGTGAATTCATAAAGACAGAAACCTCGAGACTGTGCATCCATCTCTGCTGCAGCCACCACGTCATCGTCCTCCTCTGCACAGAAGAGAAAGTCCAGTTCAGATCAGAAAAGGGGGCAGGACTGAGTCCAAGAGGGTAAACAGCCATGTGGGCACTTCCTATTTCACTGTCTCTGTAGATTTTTTAATCAGTCTGTTATTCCTGACCAATGGTAAGTTCTGATTTTAATGTTTTTTTGGAATGTGTTCCCTACACCAGGACACAAAGATTTCATACTTTACTCAAGAAGATAAATACGTAGGACTAGAGTTTGTCTGAATATTAGCGGGATATTTTTGTTATTAAAATACCAGGTTAAAGCTATGGTCTACGATTTGAAAGCTTGGTGCCTCTTAATAACACCATTTATAAGGTCTTTGGTCCTAAGGTCCATTCTACGCATTATAAAGACCAAAAAAGAATGAACAAAATCGATCGAGTATATCCGCTGGGAATGGCGGTTCGGATTGGTCCGTGAGTCCATCAATCCCCCGTCTCCCCTGCTCCGCATCATCCCGCCCATGGTCCTGCCTCCTTCCCACTACTTCCCTCATGTACCGGTGATCAGCGAGCTGCACAGCTACTGAAGGGTCATGGAGCTGGAGAAGACCAGCACAAAAACCGGGAGGCTGCTTCTGTTACCCTCCACAGTGAGAGATGTCTGCTGAATAACTCTGGTTAGTCTGTGCCTGTACTGGCTAATGACTGGATGGTCAGAAAGGGTAGGCTAGATTTTAGCATAAGTTCACCAAGCATCGTTAGCATTGTAAACTGAGCTGGTGGCTTCTTGCTCTGTCAGAGGGGGCGTGTTGTTGGGAGGTGACACAAGCTGGAGGTCGGGATCTTGGAACACAGAGGGGAGGGGTGAGTGAAGGGGGGGCAGGCTGTGTTTTTCAAATCTGTCTTCACAGCCAAACTGGTTTTCAAATCGTAGACCCTAGCTTTGAAGACTTATTCATGATTTTTAATAGGTATATTTGTACATGAAATTATTGTGAACATTCACCATATGTCAAATTATTAATATAATTGATCATACAATTGATAAACTCTTCATTTGTCCTGAAAGAGCTGCAGATGGGGCAACTACACTGGATTAAACACACTCAGCAGTTTTCTTTTCTAACATTCAGCTGAACACAGCAAATGTGTCTGTTTGAAAGTCTTCAGACTGATTTCAAACGGCAAAGCAGCTGTAAAACTGATCATTTACAGAGATTCTGAAATGTGAAATGATTCTTACAAATGTGACTTTTCGTTTTTGTAACTGTTTGTTGCTCCCATTCAGGTCTCAGATCTCAGAGGGATTAGCCAAACTAAACAAAGACTTAATCAGGGTTTAATTAGTCAAACCAGATTGTACTGTAACCTTATTCTTTCTTTTCTATGGTTTGGGTTTGTTTGAGCTCAGTTTCTTTACCTTTTCTGCTCTCCAGTTCTTTGTTTTGACTGTTTTTCTGGGAATCATTCTTTATAACCAGATAAATGTTGTTTTTCTGATCTGTTCTTTTCAAACAAGCCTGCTTCGCTCTGTACGTCTTCATCAAAAATAACAAAACGAAGATTAAACTGTGCGTCTTTTGTCCCTTATAATGATTAGTATTATGATACTATTAATTTGTTTTAACATATTTTTTTCTCTAATCAACCTGAAAACTTTGTTTTTATTTGTGCTTACTTATATGTCTTTGCCACAGGGAACTGATAAAGCTTTAGCTTATTTTATAAATGTTTTGGGCTGGACTTAGAAAGTACTTCATCTCTGAATAATCAACTCAAGATGACAAAGTTCATTGTTCAGCTTTTTACCTTCAGGAGCAGGAACTTCATCTTCTGGTGCTGAGAAAACAGAAAAAGAGTTACAGTGATTCAGAGAAAAAGCTGCTGAAGTCTCATTTCATAGCAGACTTACGGTGTTCCTCCTCCTGCAGCTCCGGTGCTGCAGCTTCAGCCTCTGGATCTGCTGCAGCTTCGACTTCTGGAACTTTCACTACAGCTGCAGTAAGAAAAAGTCAGGTTTCATTATTTTCCACATTATTCTATAAGAGGATATCACCAAACGTACTTTAGCCAAACTCAAACACTCTTCTTGTTCTTCTTATTTTGTCATTATCTTGTTTATAATACAGTTTATTTCACACAGTCTTTGGCAAACATGTTTGTGCACAGCCACATGATGGCAGTAAAGTGTCAACATTGTTCATGTTTCAGCTCTGACTCTGATCCAGAGAGAAGAAACACATTTATGACCCTGATACTTCCTAAAACATTCAGGTAGCTGCTCAGATAATTCTCTGAGCTGCTGGTTTAGATTTGGCTGTGACAGAAGAAAGAAAAAGGAGAAAACACTGTGAGGCAGCAGGTAAATTTCACACATGCAGCTCACCAGTTCAGGATTATTTCAATGTGTTTATCTAAGAGTGACAAGGTTTGGGTAGATTAAAGATGTTTTGAGAAAGTAAATATTTAATATAAATGAATAAAAAAACAAAATAGTAAGAACTGACAACAAAACATCTTTGACAACTTTTGCAAACAGAGTTTTTATGTATCATGAAGGTGCTGTGTAAAAACGTTCAGTGTTTTAAAATAAATAAATCAAAATGATGAAGGAATTTTTTAAATCATGGCCTTGGAGCAGCATTACTTTGCTGACTAAATATTTTTCTTAGATTTCATCAATAACTTTTTTCTCCTGATGAAAATTAGACAGTAACTAACAAAGACAAGAGCTCATGGACAAAAACTATTTTTTATTTTCATCAACAAATAAAAACTAGACTAAAATGTCTGACAGACTTAATCCAATCAGACCTAATATGGTCATGTAGGAAGTAGAGACAAGTGATTACTCTATCCAATCACAGCTACTTTGGTTGTGTTAAAGGTTGGATGAGTTCAGAGGGACATCCAATCACAGCTGCCTTAGCTTGGTGGTGGTGGGATAAGTTGTGGAGCGATCCAATCAGAGCTGCTCTCTTTATGAATTGACATATTCATGTAGAGCAGGTTCACTGTTTGTTGTCAGTTCTGGTATTGTAACTGAGATGCTCTGCCAGGTAGCCTAAATAAAGGAGACTGCATTTCACACAAAGGAACATTTGTTTCTGTTCATTTAGACATTCAGACTTTACTAACATTCAATAAAGGCTTAGTAGATGTTTGATTTTATCCAAGAGGAAAACAGGACTTCACAAATTCAAGGAAACACAACAAAAATGACTTAAACTTTATACTTTAAATTTTAGATGACTAAATTTACAGCAGATTTCATTGACTACTGTGTTTTGAAATGTCATCATTACGCATTAGACCATTACTAAAACTGAACTGATAAAAACAGTTTTTAAAATGACCACTTTGTGTAAAACACAGGTAGGCCACCATGTGTCACGTTTATCAATTTTTATCTCTGACTCTAAAAAGAAGAAAATCATAAAATATAGTGAAAATATATTTGAGATTATTTCTGTTTTTTTTCCTCTTTGAGTGTTTATGTGGTCTTTGAAGCTGTTAAAGGTGCTATGAGGAGAATCTATTTCTAACACACCGAAAGACCCAAGCCAAAGTGTGTGTTTGTTGTGATGCTAATGAAAATGCAGCTCAGACCTTCCTCAGAACTCTGCATTGCTTTACAACTTCTTTTTTCAACAACTTACAGGATGCAAAGCCACGAGGTAATGTATCTCTTTCTAGTTACGTAGCGGCAGTTTTTGATGTGTGAACACAAGCAATTTCTGGAAAACTTAGTACTGTAGTTTTGTAGCAGGCTGTTTATTGCTATGTATATATATATATGTATATATATATATATATATATATATATATATATATATATATATATATATATATATATATATATATATATATATATATATATGTACATATACATACCTATTTTGATGCTATAAAACTCATCTTAAGGTGTGTATTTCCATCAGGCATACATTTAAAAGGGATACTTTTTTGTAATTATTTAGAAACTCCTCACAGTCCCTTTAAAGTAGAACATGATAAATAAATAATAACTGTGCCATAAATGTTAGGAGTGTTTTAAGTAAAATTAACCAAAATGATGAAGGAAAAATCTGCCATAAAGAGTTGGAGTATTTTCAGGATTATTTTAGTGTTTTTCTTCTGTGCGAGTGTGATCGGAGATATTGTCTGATTCTGTTTCCTGAAAGAGATTCTTCCCATTTAAGCCACAACGTCTCAAACAAAAAAATAAAATTGCTTTGTTCATGTGTCGCTGGTGATTCAGATGGCAAGAAAAACGTAATCTGGAAAAGAAAATAAAATATTTTTGGTGACTTTCTGCCAACAGAGTTCTGATGTACTGCTGTGGCAGCTGCACTGACGGTGAAAATGTGTTTTAAATAAAATTAACATAATGATGAGACACAGGTGAACTGAGTACTGAGACTTTAAAGCTCTGACTCCAGTCCTAAAAGAGAATATGAACCTTTAACAAAAGTTTGAATGATAAAACAATCTGACCTGCTGCAGCTGAGAGGGCGAGAAAGGAGAGCAGCAGGAGAGCCTTCATGATGAAGATGATGAGGAGGAGGCTGAAGCTGCTGGCAGGCTGACAGTCGGTAAGAGATATGGTCTAATCTTCAAGCTGATGCTCCAGTTTGATAAGAGCCACCACTTTCCCTTTTTATACAGACCTGAACATGACCTTTGACCTGGGGCTGTTAGTCTTTCTGCAATAAGGAAACACTGACAGGAGCACGATGATCTAAACTGACTGATATAAAAATATCACGATGATTGTTCTTTGTTACACAATTACTGACACAGACTCAGCTGCACCTGAGCAGAGGGACTGTAAAGTCATTTTATGAAGGTGTATGGTCAGTGAGTCCTGAAAAAGAATAGAAAAAGGAAAATAAAAACAGGATCACCTGACCTCATTAAACATTTAACCCCTTATAAAGTTTTTAATGGAAGTTCATTCAGGGACAAACCATCATCTTTCACTCTCATGGTCTGAGTGTCGCTCCTCTAACGGTCCAATCACAGAGCTCCTGTTTCTTTAGATATGGTCGTCTAAAAACACATGGACAAAATTGTTGGTTCCCTTCCATTAAAGAAAGAAGAAAAACCCACAATGTTCACTATAATAAGTGGAAACTGACAAAAGTAATAATAAATAAAATTTCACTAAAAAATATCAAATGAAATCAGACATTGCTTTTGAATTTTGGCTCAACAGAATCATTTTAACAAACAATCCAATGAACCTGGTCTGGACAAAAGTCATCAACTTAATTTTTTGTTGCACAACCTTTTGAGTCAATCACTGTAATCAGGTGATTTCTGTAACTCTCAGTGAGACTTCTGCACCTGTCCACAGGTATGTTGGCCCACTCCTCATGAGCAAACTGCTCCAGCTGTCTCAGGTTTGAAGGCTGTCTTCTCCAGACTGCATGTTTCAGCTCCTTCCACAAATGTTCAACAGGATTTAGATCAGGGATCATAGAAGGCCACTTCAGAATAGTCCAGTGTTTTGTTCTGAGTCATTCTTGGGTGTTTTTAGCTGTGTGATTGGCTCATTATCCTGTTGGAGGACCCATGACCTGTGACTGAGACCAAACTTTCTGACACTGGGCAGCTCAGATTCAACACACACCCTGTGTCAGATGCAGCAAAGTAGTCCAGAACATAACTGAGCCTCCTCTATGTTTCTCAGTAGGTACAGTGGTCTTTTCTTTATATGCTTCATTTTTGCATACGTGAACATAGAGCTGATGTGACTTACCAAAAAGCTCCAGTTTTGTCTCATCTGTCCAAAGGACATTCTCCCAGAAGCTTTGTGGCTTTTCAACATGCATTTTGGCAAATTCCAGTCTTGCTTTTTGTGATTTGCTTCGAACAGTTATTTTCCTCCATTAAGTCCACTTTGGCTCAAACAGTGACATATCTGTCTCTTCAGTTTGTCATCAGTTTTCCTCCTGCAGCCACGTCCAGGGAGGTTGGCTACAGTCCTGTGGACCTTAAACTTCTGAATAATCTGTGCAGCTGTAGTCACAGGAACATCAAGCTGCTTGGAGATGGTCTTATAGCCTTTACCTTTAACATGCTTGTCTATAATTTTCTTTCTAATCTCCTGAGACAGCTCTCTCCTTAGCTTTCTGTGGTCCATGTTCAGTGTGGTACACACCATGATACCAAACAGCATAGTGACCACTTTTCAGCCTTTAAATAGACTGGCTGATTACATACTTGCACACATGTGTGATACTAATCACAGGACACACCTTAGTTTCATATGTTCCTATGGTCAAATCATTTTCGATCTTTTCTAGGGGTAACTATCATTTTTGTCCTGGCCAGTTTCATTACTTAATCCCTTAAAACGATTCTGTTGAACTACAATTAAAAAATCAGTGTCTAATTGTCATTATTTTTTGTCAGTGTTAAGTTATTTCAGTGACCATGTGGATTTTTCTTTATGTAATGGAAGGGAACCAAAACTTTTGTTCACATGCATAAGTGTATTTTTGAACCTTGCCTCAATACTTGTAAAGTCTGAAACATCTGCCTGTTCTGGCTGACACGCTGTGTACTGAACCTCTGACTGTGTACAAGCCCTTTTGGAGATTTTGGACTTGCTATGTTTTTGCTGGATTTGTCTCTTCTTCAGTTTAAGAATGATGACATTAAAGTTCAGATGTTATTGTTGGGGTGTCAGCAATGAACTATTATTTTGATTCTTGTTTTTATTATTATTATTCTACTTCAACAAAATTATTTCCAGATCATTTTTATTTTAATATGAGTGCTTAATTATATGTCTTTTCAATGGGCAATTAATGAAGCTTTATTTTAATTAATCTAATTTTTTTGGGCTGGACTTAGACCCCATCTACACAACAACACTGTCACCAGAAACAGAAAAAAAAGGTTTTTCTATTGTGTTTTCAAAGCACTCCATGTTCATACAGAGACAAAGTGATAAAGATGTGAGCTCACACAAATCTGTGAAAATAAATTAAACAGCGAACATTCCAGGCCAGGTCAAATAGGACCGTAGTGAAACAGTGGTGCTAAAACACGTGTCTGTGCACCAATGTTTCCTGTGTTTTTTTTTATCACACCTTCTTCATGTGAACTTTTGAAAATGAAGAGGGAAAAACTTTTGTTCTGGTGATGACCTTGTTGCATAAACAGGCCTTAAAAAGTCCTTAATATCTGAAAAAACCAACTCAAAATGCCAACAGATCATCGTTCAGTGCTGCAGCTTCAACTTTTGGAACTTTCACTCCAGCTGCAACAAGTTAGTAGTGGGTAAGTAAATAAATAAATAATGTTTGTTATTCTTATTTTTATTTACCCTTTTTGTTCTTCTTATTTTGTCATGTTATTTAGAACATAGTTTCTGTTTTTTGTTTTGTTTTTACCTGGGCATGACACAGTTTCTCCATAACAAAGAAACACTGACAGAAGCACTATGATATAAACCGACTGATATAAAAATGTTACGATGATTGTTTCTTTGTTACACAATAACTGACACAGATTCAGCTGCACCTGAGCAGAGAGACTGTAAACTACTTTAATGAAGGTTTATGATCAGTGAGTCCTGAGAAAGTCAGAATAGACAATCAAAACAAAAACAGGATCACCTGATTTTTTCTTTTTTTTTTACAAAATTAAACTCCATATAGAGTTTCTGATAGAAGTTCATTAAACTTGTGCCATTAAGTCTTGGTGAACTTTTGCTGCTGGATAATAAAGTTGACAGCTTAGATTGGCACACGCTCCAAAGATACCTGCCAGCTTAAAGAGCCTTTTTAATAATGTTTATTAATATAGGACTGTTCAGACAATTTTGTCTCAAATCAAACACAAAAATCAAAATATTCACAATAACACTTCCATGGTGCTCGAGGCGAAGTGTGCCGGTGTAGAAAATCACTGAGCAGTTTATTATGTCTCTTGAATTTATGAAGTAAGTTTAAAACTAAAATGTAACCAAAGGGCAGAGCATAAAATATATCAATATAAAACAAGACTGAAACAAAACAAGAGACACGAGGAGAGTATTTAATAGAAGGTAGAGAAAAGTAGGGCAGCACACAGTGGTTCACGTGCCTCACAAAAAGAAGGCTGATGGTTCAAAGCTCACTGAGTTAAATTAATTTTACAAGGGACAAATTCATTGAAGTAAAATCTGTTACTGGTGGTTGTTTAACTTCAATGATTCACTTTTTCCTCACAAGAGAATGAATAATGCTTCAAAAAAGACCTTTACAGTAATTATTATGGAAAATTACAACTTCTGCTTCCTTCAGAAAGTCGAATAAAGTCAGTCAAAGACTGTTGTGGAAATATTTTCCATTTTGTACATCAAATATTGTCAGGTCAGTCTTGATGGTACATGATGGCAGATTTTTCTCTTTATGATGATCAGAGGAAGCTTAGGAACATTTCTCCCCATAGTCTTGGATAATTGTAGACACTTGTTAATAGGATTTCTTTGGATTGCTCCACCGTTCTGAGCCCTGGATGATTGCTGCCTTCAAAGGTTTACTTGAGGTCTTCCCAACCACAGGCCTTTCCGAGGCCTACCTGGGGCCTGTCCAAATAAATGCATCATCTAAGGAGAAGAAGGCATTTTCTTTCCAGAAAACTTATTTTGCCCAAATTTTGTGATTTGTCTGGATGTCATGTTTGTTGGATGGCTTTGGATTATCACACTGCTGGCTGGCTATGATCTGTGTGGTCTAGTTGTACACTAACTCCTTGGATATACTGAAATATCTATTTTCTCCTGACCTTGAGATCCAACTTTCTCCATTATTCACCTCTAGACCCTTCTGTGCCTACTACATTTTCAACATCTTCAACATCTTCAACAAGCTGCCTGGATCTTTACCGTCAGTTTCCCAGCCGAGCTTGTCATTTAAAGAACAATGACTCTGTAAAGCAATTCAGAAATACTCTGCATCTTCCATGTCTTATGCTTCTGGACGACTGCTTTACTACAAAAGAAGACTCTTGCTCTCATGTTGTTTATTCTGCTGGTTTAAAGGTGCTATGAGGAGAATCTATTTCATACATAAACACTCTGTTACTCATGAGCACGGGTGGCGACTGTCGTAAAGATGTGACCCAAGCCAAAGCGTGTGTTTGTTGTGATGCTAATGAATGCAGCTCGGACCTTCCTCAGAACTCTGCATTGCTTTACAACTTCTTTTTTCAACAACTTACAGGATGCAAAGCGACGAGGTAATGTATCACTTTCTAGTTACGTAGTCGTTGTTTTGATGTGTGACAACAAGCAGTTTATGGAAAACGTTTTGTAGCCGGCTTTATATCTCTACTTACAGCCCGGTGCTCTAAGACGTGTCTGAATAATATACATTTGCTCTAGTTTTAATTGTCTTGTTCCTGAAGATGAGTATCCAGGCCAGTCCAGCCCTGTCTGACCGGACTGTTAAGCTAAGGAATAGCATTTATAGATAACCTGTTTAGATGCTATTAAATTCATCTTAAAGTGTGTATTTCCATCAGGCATATATCTAAAAGAGAGACTTTTTAGTAATTACTTCGAAACTCCTCACAGCATCTTTAAGAAAACATTACCCTTTGAAAAGTTAAAATCATCATGCTGATGATGATGTATGCAAATGTACAGCCTAACCCAGGGTCTTCAATTCCCTTGAACTGTTTAAACACTCCATCAGATTTTAAAAACAGAACAGGCCTTGGCCTGATACACTTTAATGTAAGAAGTCTGCTCCCTAAAACAGATCTGATTAAAATCTGGGCTAACCAAACAAAAGCTGATATCATTGTCCTCTCTGAAACTTGGCTTAACCCTTTGACTTTCAACAAGGAAATACAATTGCAACAAATTGTTGGTTATAATGTGGTCCTTCCTCTTCATTGAGCAACATTTCAGCTTTTTTATTTTTCAGATTTCGCAATGAGGAAGCAGATATGTTGGTCAGCCTGCTGTTTGGCTTGCCTGTTAAGGGTTATCCTCGGCATTAATGGATTTCTTTTATTTCTGCATTTTTTTTTATGAAAACATCAAAAAGAGCAAAGTTTGGACTTTTAATGGTTGACACAGTTTTCTGAAGAATCATAGGTACATTTTTCATCATCAAATTTATTTCCTTCAACAAAATTATGATGATTAGAGGATCTGGAATATGTTAAAAACAAAAAGTTCATATTCCACTGCATGCCCTTACTGTAGGATTTTTGAGGAATAATGCAGCAATGATTCACTTCTGATCTTTCTCTCATTTTCAAACAGTTACATTAATGTACAGCATCACAAGCCAGTGGATACATATTGGTGTTACAAACGCTGGCAAATAAAGGAAAACAAAAATTTTACATTGGTAGGACAGCAAATAGTCAACCGCATGGTAACAATGCCAGTCAAAGGGTTAAAAGAAATCTATCCCTTAATCCTCATTGATGGTTTTAAAGTCTATAGCCATCCTGATGGCTCCTAAGAGATTGGATGTTGTGCTGACCTGATGGTGAGAACCTCCTCTGTTCGGTCAACGTGACCTGTTAAGTTTTGGCATTTTTGGACCGTATACAACAATCTACAGAAAAAGGAGTTTTGGCCCATGGGGCATGTTTTGTTCAAGTGCAAAGATGTGGGAGATTGATGATCATCTTCCTGAGCAGAGTTGAGAGAGAGAAGAGGTGTGTTAAGACCGTCTCATATGTTTATTCAGGGACTGTTCTGTTATGGTCTTCTGTCTCTCATCCTGGTAATCTCACCAGACTTCAACTGCTAAAAGACTGCCTCCCCATTGTTTAGTCACTGTTCACTTTTTGGACAGGGCAATTCTCCAACAAAGTGGTTCCAAAATCCGGGACCGAACCAGGGACCTTTAGCTGTTTGCCATCTCACTATTTGTGTCTTGTGTTCTGAGTATTTGTGCGTGTCCCCCTGTGTTTGAAGCTCTTTGTCTGTGTGTGTGTCTCAGTCTTGAGTGATTGTCGGCTGTGTGAAGTTTAGTACAAGTGCTGCGTGAGGGACGAGAGGTGGTTGTATCGAGTGGGCGCACATGCCCGACACTGGAAACTTAAAGCTTGTGTAAAAATTTCATGTGCATGTGTTTTAAAATGCTGTATGGGAATAAAATAAGCTAATGAAATATCTATCGCTGGTAAATTCAGACCTGTTGTGACTGAAGTGCTCTCTGTTAATGTGTTCAAGTTTGGGACTTGAGGTAAATTACTCTTCCTTTTGATAGAGTGGGGTAAATATTGCAGTTTAATATAAGTGTTAAAAAAAGGTAATAAAAACATTGATTGGTAAATAAAGTATATTGGCTTATTGATTAAATCAATACAAAATTGGGACAATTTGTTTCCAAAAATTGTAGAAACTAAAGTTAAAATTGTCACAGCCAAAATTATAGAAAAAACATTAAAAAAGAATCTGAAAAAAGTGAGCAAAAGCCAAAAAGCAGTGGTTGCTGGCATATTTAGATTCAAATTCAGAATGAAATTGGCGCCAATAAAATAAATACAGTCTTAGAATGAAAAGATAGGGTTGTGACGCAGCTAAAATTCTGAAACAGGTGTGGTCAGAGCCGATGTGAACGCTGGGACGGTCAGGAGAGGACTGAGCGAAAGTCGGGCTGTGAGCTACTCAGGGGGGAGGAGTCCAGCTCTCACAGACACTCTGAGGCTATTTTTAACTGGACATGAAGTTTTTTTTTAATCATGAGACGTTTTATGTGTGTTGCTAAAGCATTGTAACTACATTTAAATGATACGTACAGGATCTGAAAGTTTGTGTTGCTACTTAGTCGACTATGGTGACTGTGGTTTCTTTATATTAGATATGTTACTCAGTTATCTAACGTTATAACAGAGGGGATTTTGGACACTGAACATCGACTCACGTTTTTTCTTACGTTTAAGGTGGTTTGGTTTAAAAAATTGACAACATAAGTGTAGAAAAGAATAGTGACAACAAGTATACGTGACACACTTTGATATTGTGCACATCTGGACCTGGTTAAAAACAATAAAACTATAGGCCAACTCCAGTGCAATCATATAAAGTAACAGATATTTTACATGATCTAAATAAATCTGAATTTATCTTTTAGAGATAAGCTAGATTTTAGAGATTTAAGCTGGGACTGGCCCTCATTCACCTCAGACCATTTAAATATCTGTGCAATTCTTTAAATTTTGTGCAGCTTAAAAATTCACAGACAAAGCTTCATCCTATTACACTTGATAAATCTGCCCTGTTGGACTTGATCAAGCTAACATGTCACACAAGAATACCTCATCTTGCATATTATGCAATGATATTAGTGTTCACTGTGGAATTGCCCGTGTCAGGAATACAAAAAACAAAACTAAATTGAATTCAAACTCCATTTTATTTTATTTTTAAAAGATCTTCTAAAAATTTTGATGAGCAGAGTTTCCTGCATGATTTATGAAACACTGATCTAAGTAGAGTCTCCCAGTTTCCAAAGGTTGAACTTGCCTTGGAATATTTTAGTTCAATCTTTTTATCAGTCTCAAATAAACATGTCCCTATCAAGAAGTTTAGTTTCAAGGCAAGAGAAAATCCTCAGTTTTCAGCCTCTCAAAGCTAATTCATACCAGAAATAAATGTTGGGTAAAAGCTGCTGTTAAAGCCTCCTGCTGACTGGACCTCATTCAGAACACTGAGGAATAAACGTAGCCCACTGATAAGAAAATCTAAATCGGAGTTTTATTTTAAATCAGTCAAAAACCTGAATAACCCCACAAAATGTTGGAAATTAATGAAATCCTTGTCAGAGTCACATGCTGCTTCAAGCCTTCCTGTTCACATAGTGGAAGGCTCAGATAAAATATATGATAAAAATGTCATTGTTAATCAATTAAACAAACATTTAATACATGCAGGAAATATTTCTGACAACGTTTATGCAGAGTTGTCTACTCTTAGCTCGACTCTACTGCACTAAGTGAAAATTTCCAACCTATCTCAACTGGGTTTTTAAGGCTCTAAGAGATCGTGACCAACAAAAGTCTCGATCCTTATCTTTTAAAACTTCTGCTGATATTATCACAGAGCCTATAGCTTATATTTTTAATTCAACACTCCTATTATCCTTGGGGTCAGTTTGACCCCATTCAATGTTTATCACTCAAAGAATAATAGTTGACTTTTTTTTCTTGGCGTCATATTTCATGACTTTTCCTTATTTGATGGGTACTATTGATTTAGCATAAAATTATTATGATGATATTTTTTTATTGTGCTGTACACATATTGCGCACGTCGGTGTTCCTCTGGGGTCAATTTGACCCCAAGCTGTTTTAGCTGTGTAAAACTTGTCTGTCTGTGTGCAGTGTTGGGAGTAACGGCGTTAGAAATAGCGGCGTTACTAACGGCGTTATGTTTTTCCAGTAACGGGTAATCTAATGAATTACTTTTTCATGCGTTACAACGCCGTTACCGTTATTGACAATGAAATGTGGAGCGTTACTTTGCACCGATGTCAAGCAGCTGTTATCCAAGGCACGCGGAAGCACTGCGCCACGGTCTTGCTCTGACAGATAAACCCCCACTGAAAGCGGGGCGCAGCCTCGTAGGAGGAGGGCTGATCCCCGGAGAGCCACAGGCTCTCATTAGACTAGTGATGTCACACACTCATAAAGCATGTTATAGACAGAGAAAATAAATAAACAACACCTCACTTCGCTTCTCTAGGGTCCTTTTACTGGTCTCAACAACCACACAGCTTCGTGATTTATTCGACTTTTATCCGCTTATATCCTGTATCCTTGTTTAGTGTCATGTACACCGTGTTGAATTTTCTGTACCTCTACGTTTCATTTTCTTCGTCCATGGTGTCGTGTTGTCTCTGGGACCCTCTGACCGACTGCTGAGCTGCGCTCGTGCCTCCGGTTTTGACATAGTGAAAAAGAATTGAGGAAATTTATGTTTGAGAGTCCGCGCAGTGCTTTATTTTGATACTTCCGGATAATCCACACGGTGACTTCCTGTCTGGTGCTTTCATAACGACAGTGAATTTACAAGGTTTGGAAGCGGTCCCGCAGAAAATAGACCTGAAGCGAACCTCCAGCCAGGGGCCGAGTGGGACTCATTTTCAGCCCTGGAATTTCGTGCCTCAGACCGGCCCACTTTGTATCATGACCTTTCGTATTAAAATAATGTAATTATAAATTTACATGTTAAGTGTGCTGTTCTCTAAAGCTAATAATACTAAACAATAGTATCTTTTCACCGGCAAAATGTGCAGGTCTATTTCATCTAACATTCATCTTATTCATTTTCAATTGTGTGCTTTGTTTACCATCTTACTTTTGATGATAAAAAAGGGCTACTACTATCGTTTGGGCACAGAGGGTGGTTGTATTAGAACTGATGCTTGCTTGTTCACACGCTCTGTTACAACAGCTCACCTGTTTCTTCAACACTGACAGCAGCAACAGCAGCAACCCCTTCCTCACCACTTTCCCCTGTGTCTGCCTCTGACATTAAATCACATTTTAAAAAATAGTCAATAGTCAGCCTTCTCATCAATTCAAGTCTGTTTCATTATTGTAGTGCTGAATCATCAAGCATCTATTATCTCGGGGCATTTTTCATATAGAGTAGGTCTAGGGGAGGGTGGGGTAAGATGAGCCATTTTTTACTTGTGTTGTCACTGAGGCAAGGAAAATGCAGCAAAAGGAAAATGAAAACATCAACTGTTATTTAAGAATGTTTGCAAGAACTGATATTGTATGGACATATCAGTGAGGGCCTGGAAACTGTGGCCTTTCAAAATAAAAGCGCTTCTGTGGCTCAACTTGCCCCAGTTTAGGGGGAAGTTAAGCCAAGTCTGTGGGTAAGTTGACCATATAACTTCATAACTTTAAATCTGGGAGTTATTAAGAGATAATGTATTGTTGTCAAAAAAAGTCATTTCACAATAGATTGTTCACGTCACAAATAGTCACATTTATTTTTTTTAAACCTAACCTAAACAACCTAGAAAAAAACAGTACTTTAAAAATTTTAATGCCAGAAATGGACATATTTTGCAACTTTTTGGGAAAATTAGATACTCATATATAGTA
Organism: Scarus forsteni; assembly: GCA_036419115.1. NCBI lineage: Eukaryota > Metazoa > Chordata > Actinopteri > Labriformes > Labridae > Scarus > Scarus forsteni. The sequence continues at coordinate 353,687 of JAZDUH010000316.1, forward strand.
AAATGAGAGCCAACCAAGTTTTGAATAACAAACAAACAAAAAATCAATTCTTGGCAGAAACAAAACTGTTATTCCATCCAGAAAAGTTATATCTACTTATATGCTTTAAATTTTTAAAAGTTCAGACCTGCTAGAAACAAGCAAATTCAGACATCCCTCTTCTTCATTTACCTCTGCAGGTTTGACCTGTCAGTAATTCACTTCTTTGTAACGATCTGATCGACTTTTCAATCATGACTTCTTTCATTACTTTTTTTCCATCTCAGCAGGGTGTTGAGCCCCAGTTGGCTTTCCTCTTGTTCACTGTTAGCATGATTTTCTTCTGTTTAATATTTGATCAGACAAGTCAGTTGGTTAACATAACATTAAAAAGTATTTTATGATTCAGAACATTAATATAACTTTTAAAATTTTTGGTGATATCAGAGGACCCAATGGCTCAATTTACCCCACAGCATGTAGTTCACTTTGCCTATCGCAAACATTTTTAAAAAATGTTGCTCACTTTGCTCCTCAGGCTCATCTGTAGCCAAATGAGTCATATAGTTTTATACACTGGTAAATAACAAATATGTATATTTCACCATTTTAGACCTGGATAAATTGGAATTGATAAAAAAGCTCAAAGACATGCTGTAAATTTACTCTGACACACCAAAAGAGTTTTTTGTGTTAAAAGTACCAACTGTTTGTACCAGGTGCTCCTCTTCAACAGAGGCAGGGAGAAATGATCAGGGCTTTCTGAATTTAGGGCCTCGTGACAAGAATTATTTACTGTTTCCCAGAAACAGGGGCTGGGTCAACTTACCCACTGGCTCAGTTTACCCCACTCTCCCCTACTCTGACATGAACTCTGACATTCACTCAGTGAACAATCCTACCTGCCCACTCTGCACCTGTGATGGGCTCATGCTGATGCATTTCTTCTGAGGGGCTACAAGACAAAGTTTCCCCAGTTATGTGGCGTCATCATCACACGGTGCAAGTGTCATTTTATTCAGCATCTTGCTTTACCAGTTTCATCGTCATCCTCTGTCGTTTCAGACCGCGAGCTCGTTTTGTTAAAAAGTGCCTATTTTGCACATTTTGCTGCATCATTTTCAAGCGTTTTCCTCTTTTTAATTCTTCTCTTTTCCGCGCCAACCTTGCGCTTTTAGTCCATCTTGTCGGCAGCCCAGCACCGTGGCCACGAGCTGGCTCATCTCACAGACTCCGACTGGCGAAGCTAGTTGTTTTTAGCCTGCGCGGACGTGTTGTTACGTCAGGATGCCTCTGAAAAAAAAAGGCTGCCGAGGGAGACAGCCCACAGGGACAGCGGTAACAGCATGGAAGTAATACTCACTAAGTGCCATGAATGAACACCAAACCAAAAAAATATATAATAATATTAAAAAATGTATATTAACACCGGCCTTCGCGGCCCAAACGTCAGGCCGGCCCACCGGGAATTGTCCCGGTCCTCCCGATTAGTCACTCCGGGCATGCTTCCAGCCTTGGCGTACACTGGTGCTTCACCCACGCAGAGCTACCCGGTCCGGCGCCCTTGAAACTTACTGCAGAGCACTTTGCTCCCATTCTGATCTATCAGGCAAATTCCCCTGCACACGCTCCGGCGTGAACTGCAGCAGTAGGTAACAAGGAAGGACACAGACACGTACACACACAGTTCAAGCAGAAAAAGCTTTTTCAGAGAAGTAACGCATCAGTTACTTTACCTGGTAACTAATTACATTAATGAAGGAGTAATTCCGTTAGTAACTCAGTTACTTTTTTGGTAAAGTCACTAGTAACTATAACTAATTACTTTTTTAAAGTAACGTGCCCAACACTGTCTGTGTGTGACCCATGTGTGACCTAACATTCTCACACCTGCAGGTGCAGAGTTGATAGTTTTGAGTTAATACATGAAATGAGGGAGGGGGAACATGGGGGGAATGAATGTGTGTGTGTGTGTGTGTCTATGTGTGTATGTGTGACCTACTACTCACACCTGCCAAATAGAACTGAAATAAAGAAAGAACTGTTCCATGTCCTGACTATCTGACTGATTTTCTAATTAGGATTCTCTGTTTCACAAATGGGTGAATTTTCAAACATGTAAACCCCCTCAAACACAAAAAAGAAACAAACCCCCCCAACCCCCCCCCCCCCCCAAAAAAAAAACAAAACAAAAAACGAAACAAATTAAAAAAAATCATCAAAAACAAAAAACAAACAAAAAAGGAAACAAATAAAAAAATCATTAAAAAAACAAACAAAAAACTCTTTAACTCTGCCACTGCCGGTCCCAAGCCAAGATAAGAAAGAGGGTGAGTGAGACTTTATAGTGACCACAAATATGTTACAAAAAAGTAGATAAAATAAGTAAATAAATATGTTTATGAGAGGAGGGGGGGTTACCAACATCAATCAATATGGTTCATACTGTGAGAGTCATGAATGTGCACCCCAATTAAAAAAGATTTGGATGAAAGATTTGAAAGATACACTAACTCTAAAACTGAAAGTTTGACCTGATGGTGGCGCTGCAGGAAAGGTCATATCATCACCTAAACCAATAGGGTTCATACTCTTGAGGTCATTAATGTTGTCAGTAAATTTGAGAAGATTTGGATGAAAACTTTTCAAGATAAATTATTTCTGATTGTAAAGTTTGGCCTGATGGTGGCGCTAGAGGACAGGTCAAGGTTTCACTATCAAGGGGTTATTTATGTATTCAACAAATAAACAAAGTTCCTGACACAAAATCTTGGTCAACAATTTTCTGTAAATCATTTTCTGTTGGCTAATATCCCTGGGGTCAGATTGACCCCAAGGGTAAAATGCGTTAGTAATATTTGAGGATAATAGGAGGGTTAAGTCTAATTCCGTCCCTAAAATGTGGAAATCTGTATATGTTGTTCCCTTATTTAAACATGGAGATCCCTCAGAGCTCAAAAACTTTCGCCCTATTTCCAAACTCAGTTTACAGTTAATGGTCTATCTTCAAAACAAAAACATCCTTAATGATTTCCAGTCTAGTTTTAGATCTGGTTATAGTGCCACCACTGCAGCTATGGTTGTAACAAATGACCTAACTAATGCCTTGAACGAAAAAACAACACTGTACAGCATTATTTGTAGACCTCTCAAAGGCATTTGGCTCAGTAAACCAAATAAATCTGCAAATAAAACTTAGAAGTTCTGGACTCAGTCTTAAAACTGTAAACTGGTTTAAAAATTATCTTAAAGATTGGACTCAGTGTGTTCATGCAGAGAGTTATAAATCTGACTCTTCAATCATCTTAAAAGGGGTTCACCAAGGTTCTATTTTTGGACCTCTTTTGTTCTCCATTATACAAACGGCCTGGGTAAAGACACTGAAGCAAAAACACATTTTTATGCTGATGACATGATCATCTACACTCAGGCTCCCTCCACCGATAAAGCTGTAAAAGAGCTCCAGGTGAATTTTTATTCATGACAATCTGCTCTTGTCAATTTAAAATTAATCTTAAATGTTACAAAAACTAAATTTATGGTTTTCTCAACAGCACATTTACAACATCAGGGTAGTTTAATATTTTTACCTCTGATGGCAAACCTATTGGTGACCTGCTATAAGTTTTTGGGCATTTGGATAGATGACAAGTTGTCATTTAATGTACATGTTAGTAAACTTGTTGTCAAGCTCAAGGTGAAAACTGGCTTTTATTTTAGAACTAATTTGTGCTTTAAGTCCACTGCTGAAAAGAAACTTGTCAAAGCTACTTTGCTGTCTGTGATTGATAATGGTGACATCTTTTCATGCATGCATCCTCATCAGTTTTAAGAACTCTCGATTCAGTCTATCGTGCATCCCTTTGCTTTACTACTAATGCTAAATCCCTCCCATCACTGCACTCTTAATGATCTGGTAGGCCGGACATCCTTATCAGTCTGCAGACTACAGCACTGGTTCATTTATATCTACAATGTAATACTTGATAAAAGACCATCACACCTCTGCAGCCTCCTTTATTTCAGCTCTTCTTGATACTGACTGTGCTCCTCTCACCTGTTGCTCTTTGCCGAGCTCTTACAGATCTTGGAAAGACTGCCTTTTCTCACAGAGCAGCCTGGACATGGAACGACCTCCAAAAACAGCTAAAGATAGAGTCACTGAGAAAATTTAAAAGGATCATATAGAGTGTGGTGACAGAGGAGTGTAGCTGGTTCTCATGAAAGGTCACTGTATGTTTTCTAAGCCTGTTTTAAATGTGAGTTGTGAGCTGTTAATGTTTGGTCTTGCTTATAAGTCTGTAATACTGTATTGGCTGCTACCTTGGACAGGTCTCTCTTGTAAAAGAGATGTTGAATCTCAATGGGACTTCCTGGTTAAATAAAGGTAAAATGAAAAAGATCATAAAATGAATTGTTGGAGCCAATTGGTGGATGCAGTCAGATTGTACATGGACACATTTTTGGAAAAAGAAAGATGTGCTCTCTACTCTCAGAGGTTATCCATCACCCACACAGCTTATTTCTATCTGGGTCGTGGAGGCTGGAGCCTGTCCCAGCTGACACTGGGCGAGAGGCAGGACACACCCCGAACTGGTCACCAGCCAATCACAGGGACACAGGGAGACAGACGACCATTCATTCTCAGCTAAGGGTCGTTAAGAGTCACCAATCAACTTAATTTCCATGTTTTTGACCCAACAAGAACCCTCACATGCACAAGGAGAACATGTAAACTCCACAGAATGGCCCTCACTGACCAGGTTCAAACCAGCAACCTTCTTGATGTGAGGCACGTGCACTACCTGCTGCACCACCGTGCATGCTCTGAGGGGTTTATTATACTTACAGTTGAATTCTTAACAAATGCATTTTATAATTCAAAAAAGGGAGTTTAAGAGGAACAGACACAACTAACTTTACTGTGAATACTGAAAATTTGATTATTTAAGAGCTTTAATGTAGATTTATGAACATTTCCTTCATTTATGTTCATTTTTCAAATGTTTTTGGGCCACATTCAGAGGAAAGAAGCTGCACTGAGATGTCCAATCTTTGTGAAATCTCATCTGAGACTAAAACTCTGAGAGTTGAAGACAGTTTGTCCTTAATTTTTTGAGGGTGTCAGCTTAAAGTCTAAAGAAAATCTTTGTTAAGTTTTAGTTAAATCTCCTTCAAACTCCTGTCGCCTGCAGGATTTAACTCGGTCATTGTTTCCTAAAGAACAGAAGAGCAGCAAACTAAACAAGCAGCAATTACTGCATCTGAACAAGAAGCAGAGAAATGCTAAAGGAGAACAGACATTTCTGACATTTCCAAGATGAGTGATTATGAAAAGGAGGATAAAGCCCAAATTCACAATGTGAACAAGTCCTTTGAAGATGTCCTAAATCTGCATCCCGTCAACTTTTCCCTGTGTCATGACCAACATTCCCTGAAACTTCACCGACAGAAGATGGACAATCAGATGATTGTGTAAACCTGACCCTCAGGAGGAGACCTGGTTTGGTGCCACACAGATACAGCCTGACTGACCTGCTCCTGCTGTCCCAGTGTGTGGAAGTGTGATGTCCGTCTGTTACAGTTATTCTGTATCTTTTTATCACAGCAACGAGGAAACAATAAATATTGTTATTGATTAACTTGAATGTTCCTGTTGTTTGAGTCTGCACATGCTCAGTACGTGTTACAAAGTGCAGTTACAGTGAATCACTGAGCAGCTCATAACAGGCCATGAATTTAATGTGAATGAATTTAGGAAGGTTGTTAGGTGATCAAACATGTGTTTCAATCATTTTTGTTTTTGCTGCAGAGCCCATTATCAGCTATGATCCAAGAACAGTGAACAATCCTTTCAGGTGAGAGAACAGACTAACTCCCAGGTTGGCCATCACATCACAGCTGCTGTGTCATAAACATGACGCCTACTTCTGATTGGTCTGTTGTCACCATGTAATGTCCTTCAGGTTTGAAAAATGAAGCCCATTCAGAGGAAGTAAAAGTTGCAGATCCTGGAGTGTTTGAGGCTGGTTACTGGACTCCAGGAGCCTGTTGCACAAAACCAAGATCAGGGATTAAGACGGGATATCTTGGTTATCCTGGATCAATTAATCCATGATGTTGTTGCACAAATGTTGGATAGGGGGAAGTTGGATATGTTTTGATATATGTTACCATGGAGATTTATTTATTCTATAGATCTAGCCTGCTCCAGACCAGGCTAAGTTGCAGGATGTATTTAATCTAATCCCTTTTCTCAATCAGCAGTCCCCACAAACTGAAACCAATTTTCATTTCACTGCCCACCACACATCGTTATCACATTAAACAAGACCCACTGTCATTAGTTGGACATTTGTGAATATTAATTGCAGTGGTTTTAGATGAAATTTTGATTTACATGATTTTGAAATCATTAGATAAAGGTTATCCATAGAATACAAATAAAGTATAGAAGTTAGTTAGTAAGAAGTTAGTATAAAATTCAAAGAGTCACATGGTGTTTCTTTATTGAATAAGGATAAATCAGAGCAGGTAAACCATCAGCTCCTTTAAAACTGAAGTTACACACAGCTCAAAAAGACAGAAATCTGTAAAAAAAAATCACTTTCAATAAAATTGAATTAAAACCAGTTATTAATATCAATTTTTCAAATAGAAAAGCTCACAGTGATTCAAATGTTAACATACATTAATTTTGTTTTAATGTTCAGACTTATTGTGAGCTAACTGTGTGGTTATTTAAATTGTTCAATGTTAATTTCTGTACTTTAAATTTATCACAATTATTATTATTTGTTCACCTATTTAAAGGATAACTTCGGTATTTTTCAACCTGGGTCCTATTGCCCCAAGTGTATGTGTGTATACGATTGACGGGTACAACTCGTTTTAAAATTGGCTCAGTATCAAGGGAGCGGATGCAGCCGGCAGCCGCGAAGCTAGATAGGGGGGCAACTGCATCCCGTATAAGTTTGAGCATTAAAAGTGTTTATTTTGCCACAGACCGGTTGCGATCGCCGGTGCTAGCTCTCTAATTAGCATTGTAAGCATCCCGTTTTCCTTCACGTCCTCTGACCTGTGTGATGTCATCTGTGAGCTTGTTGCCAGAAGAAAACAGAGGAGCCATGCAGCGTGCCGCTCAGAGTGGAGCTGCTTATCCCGGAGGACAGTTGAAAGTTTTACTGCATCGGTATCATGGCTGAATATTTGCCAGATTTCGAGAGTGAAGACGAGCCTTTTCATTACGACAGCCACCCGTATTTATTTGAGCCAGAGTATACGGATGAGGAGCTGCTACAAACTCAAGAGCTAACGAGGATAGCAACAGAGGGCCAACGAGCAGACGAGGGTGAAGCAGCGGCTGCACGAACGCGAATTTCTGAGGACTGGTGGTGCTCCTGTGGTTGCTGTGACTCTATGCCCACAGAGGAAGAATGTCTGTGTAATGAGTGGGACCTGTTGCCCAATATTTGTGGTCTCGATGTGTCCTGGGATGATACAGAAAGTACCCGACGCTGTGTAACTACATAAGAGGATTTCCCCCTCTGATCAACAGGGCAGTGCTGGATACCTTTTTTCATGTACCCAAAATAAATTGGAGGAGGCGACAAAAACCACAGGGACCAAATGGTCAACTATCCATAAAGTAAGTATAACTAATATGTCTTTATGCATACAATACGTATAAGTATTGTATGTGTTGTGTAAGTGTTTATAATTCGCCACAGACCGGTTGCGATCGCCGGTGCTAGCTCTCTAATTAGCATTGTAACACGGTAGGCCACAAGTCTGTACTGGCTGGACGAGAGGAAAAAGTGAAGAGGATTTATGGCAACAGTAAATGTGTGTGTCAGAGACAAATCTAGAGCGTTCGTGCAGCCGCTGCTTCACCCTCGTCTGCTCGTTGGCCCTCTGTTGCTATCCTCGTTAGCTCTTGAGTTTGTAGCAGCTCCTCGTCCGTATACTCTGGCTCAAATAAATACGGGTGGCCGTCGTAATGAAAAGGCTCGTCTTCACTCTCGAAATCTGGTAAATATTCAGCCATGATACCGATGCAGTAAAACTTTCAACTGTCCTCCGGGATAAGCAGCTCGGCGCGCTGCATGGCTCCTCTGTTTTCTTCCGGCAACAAGCTCACAGATGACGTCACACAGGTCAGAGGACCTGAAGGAAAACGGAACGCTTACAATGCTAATTAGAGAGCTAGCACCGGCGATCGCAACCGGTCTGTGGCGAAATAAACACTTTTAATGCTCAAACTTATACGGGATGCAGTTGCCCCCCTATCTAGCTTCGCGGCTGCCGGCTGCATCCGCTCCCTTGATACTGAGCCAATTTTAAAATGAGTTGTACCCGTCAATCGTATACACACATACACTTGGGGCAATAGGACCCAGGTTGAAAAATACCGAAGTTGCCCTTTAAAGGGTTTTTTATTTTGTTGTAAGGGTATATTGTATTTCAATTTTTTTTGTATCTATTCTAATTTTTGTTGAGCATGGACATGTGGTGACAGATGTTCTTATAAATTAAAGACAATGGTAAAAACAATGGAATCAGATTGCTTAAGTAAGCAGAGCTAAGAAATTAGAAATTAGGTAATTAGAAAGAGACAGCTCTGTATGCACGTGCAAACTCATGCACACTTGCACACATATAATGCAACAGCAGCATGCAGCATAAAGAGCAAATGTGGATGTTTCAATTTCAGTTTCACATGCATTTCAACAAATTAGTAATCAGGGCACAAATTAGATTTCACAGACATTAATGAACTGTTTGAATCCGGGCTGTGAGTAGCCATATATAGCCGGCTACAAAACTAGGATACTAAGTTTTCCAAAAATTGCTTGTTGTCACACATCAAAAACTACCGCTACGTAACTAGAAAGAGATACATTACCTCGTCACTTTGCATCCTGTAAGTTGTTGAAAAAAGAAGTTGTAAAGCAATACAGAGTTCTGAGGAAGGTCCGAGCTGCATTCATTAGCATCACAACAAACACACGCTTTGGCTTGGGTCACGTCTTTACGACAGTCACCGCTCATGCTCATGGGTAGCAGAGTCTTTATGTCGCCGGAAATAGATTCTCCTCATAGCATCTTTAAAGAATCGCGTGCGCGCACTGATCCAGGATGGGTCACACCTGGCTTGATGAATCTGTGTGCTCTCATCCTCGCTTGGTCTTTTGTGCAACCAAATAATTCTGAACCCCCTTGTTTTGGATTCGATGAGCCAGGCTTAATTCTTTATCCTGGATGTCTGAATCCTCGTCTTGTGCATCAGGCCCCAGGAGGTAACTGTGTGCAGAGAACAGACGTTTATAAAATAAAATCTTCACAGCCTGGTTCAACAAACAGCTCAGGTCTGAAATGATCAAACACTGATGTAATCTCCTTCTTTTATTGAGGATTTCTAGTTTGGGTAATTAGGGGCATGACTGACTTGGCTACATGTCCATGAGGGGCTGCTATTGGTCAGTCCCATCTCTTCTTCTCCTCTTCATGAGTGAGTAGGTATAGATAAAGTTTGGTTGTGATGACACGCACAGTGAGGCAGTATCTATAAAGACACATTAAAGACGTTCTTCAGCCTCCTTTACTAATCAAACCTTTGGTGTCTCTTGGCTTCGTTCAGTTCTTTGTACAGTCCATGGTTGTCACATCTCATTGTGATCATGATGTTTAGATATAAATGACCTCCTCTGTCCCTTTGGCATGAACCCTGCAGAGTTTCATTTATTATTTATTATGTTGAGGACCTCTATGTGCAGCAGTGATTATCAGATCATCTGAGCGTGGATGATTTTGAAACCATTAACAGGAATCGTCATTTTCAGTGGACTGTTTTTTGGACAAGCACAACTTTGGTGAGTCCTATATCTGAATCAGACTCACTGCAGGTGTGCAGACAGAGGCAGGACTTTTCAGAGACCTTGTCCTTGAGGGACCAGTTTCTAAAACAGAAACTCCGTCCATCTGTCCACAGCCATCAAACCTGCTCTTGTTCACCGCAGTTCCTCATCCCTGTTCTAAAATCAGGTTGAGAGGGTTCGCACAGCGGGACCTCACCCTAAGGTTGAGCCTCAGCAGTGATCCAAAGTCTTATTTGATAATCAAACAATGACCATAACAAGTCCCTACTCTGTCTCAGCTCAAACAGCCCAAAGCCCTGCAGCAGAATCACAGCCCAGTGGACATCTGATGTTAATTTAACATCAATATGACATCAAAAACTGACATCAAATTGTCATAATTTTGTCAAAAATGTAAATCAGCATGACATAAATCCATTGACAGACATCAATCAGCATCAAGTTTTGTGCAGCAACGTTGTTTGGGTGTCAAATATTTTAATTAACAATGTATGATGCAGTAACTGAATGTGAAGCTAATCCTTTGGCTGGACCTTTTAACAATCATAAGGAGGTCAAAGCTTGTAGGCTGTTTATCATGGAAGTCAAACTCTTGACTAGTCGTCAACATCAAATTGATGTTAAGGTGCCCACTGGGATGGCTCTAGCTTTTGGTGAATTTGTTACACGAAAAGCACAACCATCTGAGAAAAACGGTGCAACAGCTCTATTAAACTCTCTTAATTTGAAACATCAGTCTCACATTTGCTGCTTCATGACTTTGAGTAATCACAGGAATTACTGCACAGCCTCCACGTCCCTCAGTACTCACTCACAGCTGACATGCGAATGAGTCATACATATCATTATTACAGAAAAACATCTTTGCATATCCCAGTCAGTCTCTCAGTCAGTCTTCTATCATTACAGCTCCTGTCATGATAAATAAAATTGACTGAATCAGCCAGCTGAATGAGTAACAGGACCATAGTTGGTTCCCAGACCACAGGTTGAACCCACTTTCTCTGCACCATGCTGAAGCTCGACTGCCTGTGAGAGTATTGATGTTCGGCATTTCATTTCCTCAGTCAGTAATTAACAAATGAGATGCTGACCAGCAGGTCATCCTCATGAGGAAAGACCATTCAGATCAGACCTCATAAGGTCAGATCTTTTCTTTACTGTGACTTTGAACATCATCATGCAGGAAGCTAAATGATTTCCTTCAATTTAGTTTTCATCGCAGTTTCTGATGAACTCACTCAGACACACTTGTGTTTTTTTCAAATTTGTAACAAAAAAAAAAAAAAAAAACACAATTAATTAGACTCTATTGTGCCATTTTCTCCCGCTTATCCATGGTTGGGTTGTGCTAGTTTTACTGGGGGACTTTAACGCTCACATTGGCAGTCACAGTGAGACCCGGAGAGGTGTGATTGGGAGGAACGGCTCCCCGGAGTCCCATTAGGCATTTTGGCCAGTGGGACTCCAGAGGCAGCCGACAGGTACCAGCTGGCCAAGCGGAATGTGGTTTTGGTGGTTGCCAAGGCAAAAACTTTGGCTTCGGAGAGATTCTGGACCACCATCAGGAGGGAGAAGCAGTGTGCCGTCAGCACCGTCTATATAGACTCTAATTTGTCATACATTGCTCACATTCAAATTTTTACTTTTTCATGAACTGATTAAGTTTCCTGCGTTCAGAGGACTCCTCTGAACATATCAGGACATTTAATGTCAGGCATGAAACATCTGTGTGATCTCCACTCACGAGATTAACAAAGTCTGACTTTACTAACCCTGTCCAGTGATCATGTCCATTACCCTGTGTGTTATCAATGCGTGTTCTGTCAACATGACTCTTCATTGAAGAGCCGTTTCATCAAGACACAGAAGGCAGCTGTGAAAGAAGCTCGACACAAACCAAACTGAAAGTTCAAGAGGCTGCAAAGGCCCATTTCTTGCTGCTGGGTAAACTTTTTTAACACCATGATTTTTATCTGTTTGTGTCCTAAATAAAGTCAGGGATCAAACTTCAGTCTGTTTGGAATCATTTTTTGTTTTAATCATCTACCAAATTAAATAAGGACGAGTCTAATAAAGTTTACACGCCAACACAATCAGAGGGGTATTGCACAAAACCAGGATAAATACATCCAGGATAAATGAGCAGGCACGGCTTGAATAAGCCTCGTCGGCGCTTTCTCGGATTAATTGGTTGCACGTTTGCCGAGCCAGGATGAAAAGACGGAGCTTATTCAAGCCAGGTGTGGATCATTGGGATAAGTGCGCGTTCACAGCATTCTTAAGAAGACCACGAGATCGATCACAGAATCACAGATTGAAAATGGAACAAGGACGTGCATCTTTCTTCACACGGGGTGAACAGGCAACGCTTCTTCAACTATATGAAGAAGTAAAACATATAATCCACAAGAAAGGCAACACGAGTGTTGTAAAAGAGAGAGGAAAAAGCCTGGCAGTTAATAACGGACTGGCAGGTAACCTGAACATGTACAATTAATAAAAATTAATACAGACACTGTCACAACTCATAATCAGAGATAGATCTGATGACTTTGACTTTTCAAGTCCAGGGAGACCAGGGCATATATATATATATATATATATATATATATATATATATATATATATATATATATATATATATATATATATATATATATATATATATATATATAGTATTCATGTCATTTTCATATCTTGTGTCAGTGCAAAGCTATAAGTAATCTAATGGAGATTGTCACTATGTGACACGTTGCCCCACCAACGGTAAGTTGTCCCACTATGTGGGGTGAGATGTCAATAAAATAAGAACACAATTATTGTTTTTATTTTTTAATTGAAAGTGAATAAATGACAATAATTCACTTTTATTACTCACTTAAAACAACATGAAACACCATGAAATAACAAGAAATATTATGCAACACGCTTTATGAAACTTACACTTAAACTGGTCATGGATCAAAAGAAAATCTCACCAGTCAGACTCCACATCTGAGTTGCAGTTTTGGCATATGGGGTGCATCCTTTGCATATTGTCACATGTGACAACTTATCCCCAAGTGACTGTGACAAGTTGCCCCATACGACCATGTTTGCTAATGCTAGCTCTATCTTACAGTTAGGTTAAATCAGAACAATGACTGAGGTATGACTGAGATGCCTTAATATCTACTTGAACAAGTCCACATGTATAACTGCTAGGATTTTTATCTGAATGAAGGTTATTTAAAAAAATATAGAGTTAATATTTTTTACTTTGGGCAGTGGAAAATGGTAATTGGTGCTCTTCTCACCTTACAATATGTTGTCCTCTTCTCACTCAGTCCATGAGACCTGACCATTCAAAGGAAGAAAACTTGTACTCCACTTTTTAGTTGCCCCCTCTGGTGGAGAAGATAATTGCAGTGTGACAACTTACCCGTGTGACAACTAGCCCCGGTCTCCCCTACTTGTTTTTCTTTTATGTGGCCCATAGAAGTGCTTGTTACTCGGGTTATGTGAAGTATAATTAAGTTCAAAGAAAATTTCAACTCTGTCCATAAAAAAGGCATGCCATCATGAAGAGGTAACAGGTGAATAGGAAGTTGGACCTGTATATACTATGTTGCCGTCAGTCGCTATTGAAACCGTCCTTGCAGCTCAAGCAATCGTTAAAAGTATTAATTCAATTAACTGCAGTGATGAACATATTAATCAAACCTCTGACAGCAATTTGACAAGCTGTCTTGATTAGTATTGCAATAACACACTAGGGCTGACAATAATGAGACCGAATGAACAAATAGAAAGTTAAAAAGTGGAGTCAGAATGATGTGGGACCCTTTCACTCCTAAAGGTGGAATCCTAAAATGGGACGATTTTCCTATTTTCAGGAGGCAGTGAAGACAAAATGATATTCTGTCTGTTATAGTCCAGTTCAGTGGTGTGATATATTTATTTTTCCTTTGTTTCTCCTCTTTCTCATTCTGTAGGGTTAGGGTTGTTGTTTTTTATTTCTTATTTATTTTTTACATCAGTTTGGTTTAGTACCAATTTCAGTAAGGTCTGTTTTTTTTCATTTTCTTTACAATAATTTTAAACCTTTTATTGTAGGACTTGTATTAATAAAGAAAGGATTCTTAACTGTCTGTGTTATTTTTGTCTTCATATAATCTGTGCAAATAAATAATACTAAAGTCAACCAGCAACTGCAATGACTTTTAAGATTTGGGTGCAGGATGATTTAATGATGTGACGTGTAGAAAAAGCATGGAAATGCTGTAAGCCACGCTCATTTCTCACATTACAGACAGCAGAGCCAGCGCAGGATTGATCTTATCCTGGCAGTTAGCCTGGGGCCTGTACTACGAAGCTGGATTAGCTCTTAGAGAGATAACTTCCTGGATAAGTTTCAGATTTTCCGCACTACGAATGTGGATCTCTTTTTATCCAGACACGTTGCCCCGGTAACTGATGCTGAACGCCAAATCTGGTCCGGAGCAGGTTAAGTTCCAGACTAGACAATTCCCGCGGGAATCGTGAGTGGGGCTTGGGCCGCTGCCGGGATTTAGTTCTGGATGGCAGGAGACTTTATTCATGTGTTTAAGTCATGTGTGGCCTGATTAGCTGATGATCAACACCTGGCACCTGGCACCTGACCTTGAGCTTTGTTCAAGATATTCCTGTAGGTGTTTGCCCTCCCTGACAGACTGATGTCACCAAGCACTTTATGAGTGGGGGTCTTGTTTAAACTGAGCTCCAATGGTCTTCATAAACATACAAACACACAAAGACATGGACACTTTGCGTGCAGTTAAACACATGACCACACACAATGTGTTTATTGGTGGAGATTCTGTGTGAAGATCATTCCCTTTTAACCCAAAATACACACATGCACATATTTGTGCTTCATGCGCCGAACCTCATTCTGGGCTAACTGAAGTCAAATTCTGGCTACACTATGCAGCTGTGACAGTGACACTGTGAAATAGTTAGGTAACACTGTAAAGATGGCAATTGACTATGGGCTTTCAGTTTAAAAAAGATGGATTCAGTTTTTACTGATCCTTTACTCATACGCTTATTAATGATGAGTAAAACATTTAGTAATCCTTTACTAATATGCTTATTTATGATGAGTGAAACATTTACTTCTCCTTTACTCATATGCTGATTAATGATGAGTGCTACATTTATAAGTGTCTATAGATGAGTTAGTACTGGTTATTCCTTTCAGAAAATGCTTTAAAAATGATGAATTCAGCTTTAACTGATCATTTACTAAGACCCTTATTAATGATGAGTAAAAACATTTATAAGTGTGTCTGAATTTATTATTTACTAATCCATGACCAATATACTAATCCATGACTAATATGCTAAGCTGTTGGTGGCTTACTGGCCCTACGGTTTTACTAAAACAATAACTAATCCTTTCTAATATGCTTATTCATGATGACTAAAACATTTATCAGTGTGTCTTTAAATGTATTATTACTGATTATTCATGTCAGAATAATGCTTTATAAATGATGAATTCAGTATTAACTTATTCTTGATTAATATGCTTGTTAATGATGAGTAAAACATTTACAAATCCTTTACTAATATGCTTATCAATAATGAGTTAAACATTCACCAATATTTACTAATATGCTTATTAATGATGAGTAAAACATTTACTAATCCTTTACTTATATGCTTATTAATGATGAGTAAAACATTTATAAGTGTGTTTTTAAATGCGTTGTTACTGATTATTCATGTCAGAAAAAAAGGTTTATAAATGATGAATTCAGTATTTACTAATCCTTGACTAATATGAGTAGTTTTTGGAGGCTTGCGGCTTGCACATTGTGTTTGTGATTGGTAACTGACGTCACCAAACATATTCACACATCCCATTTCTGGGTTAACTGAGGTCAAATATAGCTGACAAACAATGTCATGAAACCAAACCAGGCAAAACTATGCAGCTGGGTGGGACAGTGACACTGAAATATTTAGGTAACACTGTAGAGATGGCATTTGACTTTATTCATGTGTTTTGGTCCTCTGTGGCTTGATAAACTGAGCCCTGCGGGCTTACAGATTACAGGGCAAGTCACATACAGTTCTGTATAGGACTTGGTCCTGTGTGGCTTGATCAGCTGAGCCTGGAAGCACCTGGCAGCTGGCCAAGTGATAATTAAGGCTCCGTTGTCATGGTAACAGGAACAGCTGCGAGGAGATGCAACAGTTTGGCTGTCTAAAATGACTGAAATTTGATGACTTCTGACGGTGTCAAACAGCGGCCTGTATCTTTGTCACCATTGGACCTATTTTTATGTTGAGGACATCTTAAGCGCTGGGAGAGTCTTGGGATCGTGAATATGTAATTTTTATGAAGATAGTGAGAGAAAAGAGAGAGTTATCGCGATTTACAAACTACCTGGCACTCATGAGGACTACATGTCAAGTTATAATGGAAGTAGATGAGAGCGAGTAATGGACTTTCTACTGAACAGATATCTCTCATTTAATTTAAGAATGAGTTAGGGCTTCACTTTTTCTTTTATATGAGGCACAAGAGTCTCAGATCCGTTTTTCAGAAAAAATTATTCAGGTCCGATGTACCGTTTTGCCGTTATCGCAAGTTGTTCGGGGATTTTTTCGAGTGGTGACTGCCTGCTCTCACACTCTGTTTTTCAAATCTCATTTGAAATCTTCACTCTAAAAAGTGATTTTTGGGCGACGCAAGGGAGATTTGAGGGCTCGCTGACGAGAGGAGACAAACAGCTTCGTTTTGATGTTTGAAAGAGCTCTGTAAGTGACACGACGGCTGAAAAACAGTGATTTTTTGGTGTGTTCTGGAGATTCGCCATTCATTTTCAATGGGACTTTTTTCGCAGTTTTTCGCGAATAACTCGGCCATATTTTCGCGAAATTCTTAGAAAAGTCATAGCACACCGATCGGGACCGAGCCGCACGCTTTGATATATAATTTGTGCTGGTTTTCTCAAAGCCCTAGGACTAGATACACATCGAAAATTCTGGTTGCAAGATGAAGAAAAAAAGAAAATACAACAAACGCTGAAGAACACATAAGCTGGAAAGAGCACGAGTTACTTTCCATAGCTCTATGGAGAGAGTGGCTCGTTGCAAAGCCCGAGCCCCAAATAAGAGCTCACGGGGTGTGACAGACCGCCCGCTGACCAATCGGTCCTCTCGGGCGGGCAGAAAAGACCGCACAGTCACCAATTTGCTGTCTTGGAAAATGGCTTGTCCATTTCTGACAGAACCGTTAATGTTAATTGTAAGAGGAGCGCTTCGTCTGGAGCATTTTTTTTTGTGACAGAAGTAATCGGCTTGATTGACCAGAAGAAATCTTGTACGAGAGGGACAGATTTTCACGGGAGGGATTTCTATACATCTGTGACCTGCTGGAGCCTTACGTGGCAAATAATGCACTAAGGTCATTTTGAAAATATGAATGTGATTTTCCTGGTCAAACAAGTTAAAAAAATTAATTGCGTTTAGACAAATGTAGAGTATTTATTAGTATGTTGACCATGATGTTTTAGCAACAATAATGGACACATAGAAAAATCGTTCTTGTCAGTATTTTTATGTTATTTCTGTCATTGGTGTTAACATATTTTAGGTTACAATCACAAGATTCATGAATGCAATAAAATTAATCTAAAGGCACATATCACAACATCTGAAGACTGCTGACTAAACTCCATGAAATAAAACAGTAACTTGTGTAATTCAAACTATTTGACATTATTTCTCAATGTCAGTGATAACGTTTGATCCAAGGATGTTTACTTCTGATAAAGACAACACATGCTGATAATTGTACTGAACTTTATTATGGATAAAGTCAAGTAACAATAATTTTGGTTTAAAGTTCAATTACAATTAGCCTACATAAGTAATCATCATATCTTAAATGTTGTCTAATGTAATATGATCTCCAAATTTTGGTAGTAACACCATGACACCGAGGGACAGAATTTAGTTTGAAGAAATATTTTTAAATATCTAATTTACATGTAATTTCATTCATAGATTTATCCCAGTGTTATCAACACTGTCCATTTATTAATTTAATTAACAAAAAAGAGGAAATGTTTTACACTGTCCAATAGCGGTGGATCATGACAAAGGGACAAATGTTGTTGTAGATCCAAAGTACACTAAAAGTGAAATTAAATATTATATTTAGGCTAATTATATTACATTTAAAATAAAAAAGATAATTATTCATCACCATTTAAAAGACTATTTAATTACATAATTTTGGTTTAATGTGGACGAGTTCTTTATTGCAATTTAAGCAATTTGTGTTTCTGGAAAATGTGGAAAATGTGCCGGCAAACCCTCCGGCTTCTCGCGGCTACAGTCGTGTTGCTCCTGGCCTGGATAATACTGCGGTACTCCTCATACTTTTGCAGGATTATTTGCTGCTCCTCCACCGTGAAGTAGGCTGCTCTCTTCTCCATTGTGGAAAATACTCCGAGGCCGCTAACCACGCCCATTTTATGTGAGCGCACACAGATCCCAGCCGGATTCACTTATCGAGTTGATAACGAGCCTCGTAGTACAGCAGATCTGGAGGCCCCTGGTCTGGAGCAGGCTAGCTCCAGAGAATAAATCACCATGGTAACTTGTCCGGTATAAACTTGGCCAGCTTTTGTTCAACCGACTTGAGGGTAACTTCATCCAGGATAACCAGTGTTTGCCGACTTAATCCCTTATCCTGGTTTTGTGCAATACCCCTCAGGTCAGTGTGGTGACACTGCAGAGGCTCCGCCCACTCCATCCTCCAGTCTGAGTATATCAGAGGCTTCATCACTTCCATCAGATCAGAGTTACCTGGAAGGTGAGACTGAAGATACTCTGACAACAACAATCAGCTGATCATCACCATGACACCTGTGCTGGTCCTCTGCATCCTGCTGTGTGCTGCATCTGCAGGTAAGTAACACACATATACACAAAAACACACACTTACACAAACAGACACAATTGCACACAATCACTCAAAAGCAAACAGATAATATATCTCTTAATGTGTTTATTTTTTTCTCTCTGCAGCTCCAGCTGAGAAAGAGAATCTGCCTGCAGGTCAGTACTGAGGGCATGAAAACACACAAACTGTACACACATGTGAAATATACAGAGAGATTGATATAGGCCACATCGTCCAAATTTTTACACAAGTTATCTATATATTAATTTCTCTCTCTACAGCTACTGAATCAATTACACCAGAATCAGGGATATTTTTTTTTATATTAACATTGATTCAGAGTAATAACTGACATTAAGTGATCATTTTCTTTTCAGTCATTTTGATTTTTTAAATTCTGTATTAACCCTCATGTTGTGTTCATAATGGGTTAAACAACTTTGTGTTCCTGGTCAGAAGTTACTAACTGAACTCGCCATAAAAACTATATTAATCCCAGTTATTTTGTGTCAGATTATTTAATTAAATGAAGTTCTATTGAGTATTTAAAGTTTTGAGCATCTGTTTGATTTTAGTGGCCTGTTTTCCTCTTTGATCTGATCTTATTCATTTGAAGGCTAATGTCTTAAAAAAACAACGGGTGTGTTCGAAATGGCGTACTACTCGTACTACTCATACTAACCCCGCCCCCATATTGAGTATGCAGTGCGTTCACACTGGACAGTATGCGAATTTTGTGTATGTGAGAAATGCCGGATGTATACTCAATCGGCCGATTTCTGAGGATGGAGCGGAGCTTGCTTCATGTACTGCTTCTGCCCCACAATGCATTGCGCACTTCTGACGTGGGAAGACAGAATACAAAATGGAGTGTTATCACCATGGATACACAGGTGTTTGTGATAATTTTTTTCATCCACTGCTGCTCGGTTTGTGTCATGCAGCTGTTGATAATAAAAAAACACTTCGCAATAACTTGGAAACGTGAAGGGGGGGCTGCTGCTGCCTGGTGCTTACGGTACGTAGACGGAAACACCCACCAAACTGACGCTTCGGTCTCCGAAAACGGCGAGACAAATTAAAAACAGTCGCTATTTCAAACAACTGGGCTCATAATCGTGATGTTAATACTAACTTTCTCGCTAGATAATATATTATTACTAAATGAATTAGTATTTTTCCGGAATGATGTTTTTTCTGTTGCTTGTGGTCGGACTATTTTAATTTTCCCAGTGCTGCTTCCGGCCGTCACGAAATGCATTCTGGGGTATTGAGTATGCATCTGTGTGTAAACGCTCGGGCAGCCGCGCATACTCAGATCATCTTTGAGTATTCAGTATGCAGTATATACTGATTGAGTAGGTAAGTAGATAGTAGGCAGTACGCCATTTGAACACACCCAACATTTCTTGATTATTTTGAGAGATAGGAATATATAAGTAATCAGATGACAGATGGTGTACTGTTTGTAACAGCAGACTTAGGGATAAAGTTATTATGGACATTTTCTTTAAACCATTTACTTTTTTTCATAATCACAAATCACAAAAGTAACACCTGTTGTCTTCCGGTCAAAAGTTACCATGACTCTTTGAATTGTGTACAAAAGAAATTAACCCTAAACTGCACTTGAAATTGTCACATTATTTAAAAAATAAGACTGAAAATCAAGAACCTCACTTACTATTGTCCTGTCCTGGTGCTGCCATCCAAAGAACTGGGAGCAAAGCATCAAAAGTATTTTATAGTGAACTTACAGAAAGAAAACTAAAAACTAGGGCTGTCACTTTAGTGCATTAATTAGATTAATTAATTACACCACAAATTAATGCGTTATAAAAATTAATCACAGATTAATCATAGCACACAAACATTTTGATATTGTCCAGATGGAGGACCCGTACATGGCAGTGGCACATGTCACTTCACACATGCGTCTCTAGTCAAACCAAACAAAGCCCAGGTGACAACAGGAATGGCATATTTAAGGGTGTTTTCACACCTGATAGTGCGCACCCTGGTGCGGCTTGGAATGTTAAAATGATACTTTGTTGCCATTTTGAAGTTAGTGCGGTTTCTTTCACATCTGCTTTTTGTCACTAGGGACCAAACGCCGCAGTATTTTGAGAGCGTCGTGTTTCCATGACGACAAGGGCTAAACCGTGTGCAGCATTATGCTTTCAGTTGGAATCTGGAAGCGCCGAGAGTACTGTTTGCTTGAACCAGAGATGATAGAGAGTCAAATAAGCTTACGCCGAGTTTTAATAACGCTTTAATTAATTTCTATATTGTTTTCGACAATCGTCGCCAGAACTTTCTCTCTCCCCCGGACGCGCACTCAGCCGCAGCTTGGATCAGCCGCAGCTTGAATATTTCGTCTCTGAAAATCAGCCGAGCCTCGTTAGTGGAACTACTTGCAGCTGAGATTAAAGTTGCCGCTTATCCAAGACATGCTTACCGGCGAAAGCCCAGCCTTTTGTAGCCAGCTTCGTGGAATACCCCCCTGTTGTTCTTTGTCCCGTTTGTTGTTCTGTTTGTTGTGAAATGTCCCGGGTCAACCCACAATGCATCGCTCAGCCAACTACGGGAGCCCTCTAATGTCAATCTCGCCGAGTTCGCCTGACAGTTGCTTCGCACCAGAGTGCGGCTGCTTTCACACCACAGCTGGTGCGCACCAGAGTTCGGCCGGAGCCGAACCGAGATCACCTCCTCTGGCCGCACCAGTTTGGTGCGCACCAGAGTGCGATTTTGGTTTCACACCAACCCAAACGGGACCAAATATAGGTCGATCTAAATTTAGGTCGACCTAATACTGTAGGTGTGAAAACACCCTAAGACTTAGTCTTATTTTATTTTTGAATTTATTTATCTATATTTGTACTACATTCTTTAATAATGCATCAGGCCTAATTGGTTTGCTGGATGTCCTCGACCTTTTTCTTGTTTTGAATTTGATTTATGAAACACACTTAAAGTGTAATTTGAGGTGCCTGATTGAGCTTAGAATTTTCTGGACAAGTTGCCCTGACTTTGGTTTTATTAAGTCACCAATAAAAATGTGGATTTACAAATCTTCACTTCTTAGTGTATTCATTTGATTAGTCCTGCACTACAACTTTATAATATCCTAGAATTCAAATTCTGTATTTGGGTACTTTAAGCAGATATGAGATTAAAATGTGATTAATTAGATTAATTAACTATAAATCCGGTAATTAATTAGATTATTTTTTTTAATCATCTGACAGGACTACTAAAACATATATAGTCTCAATTTCTTCAGCCACTGAAATATTTGACTTTCCTATCATGTTGCAAGTGATTAGATTTGTTAAATTTAATTAACAATGGGGGTGCTCAGAGAGCAAAAACCTCCACAGATGTCTCTCTGACTCTGTGAGTGTTAAAAATTTAATTTTATTGATATTCAGTTCAAACACGTTTGTTCAACAGGTCAAATGTGTCATAGATCCTACAGGTGCAATCTCTTTAAGACAGGACTGTGGCTTCAGATGGAAAGAACTGGTTGGTCCTGTGGTTTTGCTGAACTGCGAGAACTTTCGTTGAACTCTTGGTTGAATTTTGCCCTAAGTCTGACCTTTATCTAGTCATTATGTTTATCTTTCTTGACAGACATAGCTTATGAAACCAGACATGATCTTAGCACATCATAAGTTGGTCCTGCCCAAATCCTGATGTTTATAAGATCTTGTGTATGCTTGTGTTCAGTGCTCTTTGTCTGTACATCCCTTGTGAGGTGCAGCACTGAGCCCTCAGCAGATGAGTATTTTATTATTTTTTGTATTGATTCACATATTGTCAATGAAAGGTTGCTAAGTAATGTAATCTGGACTTTCTTGCCTTCTTCAAAATAGAACAAAACTGTCAACAGATTCATAATAAACTTCAAATTGCTCCATAAAACTTTGGGACATTAAAAATGCTCCTTCAGAACAAGCTAACGTTGTCTGGGTCAGGAGGAGATGATGAGGATGATGGTCAAAGAGGAAGAGCAGGAGCTGCCTGAAGATCTACTCCCTGAACTCATAGACTGTAAGAGAACGGAAACATGTCACTGATGAAGTTTATAAGCTTTGTGAATCATTATTACTGATTTTATTTTTGTTTGCACCCTGTCATCTCTAACTTCCTGTTTGTGTTTGAGCAGCATATGAGAATGAACTGGAGGAGGATCCTGAAGGTAATGTCACATTTTATTTATTTATTTATTTTTTTCATTCATTTGATGTGAAAATATGAGGTTTAAAGTAAATGTGTCAACAAATAAAGAATAGATACCCATGATGGGATCATTGGAAAAAACAGAAAGTCTGACTGACACACACTTCACTGATTTTATAGTCTGAGTTTGTCTCATTTATTAACATGGAGGGGCGGACTGGGGCGCTGTCAGGGATTTCAGGCCCCATGAAAAGAAATCTTACTGGGCCTCCAAAGCGCAGCTGTAGGGCCAGTGGAAAAGTTTTATACAGTTTTGGTAAAACTTCATTTTAATGATATTGTTGACAATCATTCTGACATGTGTGAAAACCATAACATGCAGGCAGTCAGCAGGGGGCGCTCTGAGTGTATTGGCCTCACTTTGCCATGTCATCCATTTTTATATACAGATCATATTTACAGGCTCATGAATTTTTTATTTGCATCAGTTTAATCCAAGAGCACTTAATATCTGCTGATGAATTAAATACTCGTCTCCTGTTTTCTGTGTGTGTCTTCAGCTTGTTCTTCTTTCTGCCCTTTTGGATGGTACCTACACTCTGGATTCTGTTACAAGGTTTTCACCTCCACCAAGAATTGGTTTGACGCTGCGGTAAAGACTCTTTTATATTTTAATCAGTAATCATGTGTGGCTGAGAACTCCCTCTGATAAACTTCATTCATTCAGGATATTTTAAACCTGCTCCTCAAACAGAGGAGATGGTCCACACAGATGAGCTTCATGAAGACCGTGTTGTTGAGTAAACCTCCTCAATCAGACTTCAGCTCCTTCTGCCTGTTTGAAGTTTTTCAGATGTGTTCACAGGTCAAAATGTTTCAAACAGCTGTTTCTGAGTGTTTCAGTCCATGATGGTTTGTTATTGGTCAGTCTGTCTGAGTCTTTGTGCGCCCCCTTGTGTCCAACAGGAGGACTGTGGCAGTTGGGGAGCTCAGCTGGCCTCAGTGACGTCTGCTTTGCAGTACAGTGTCCTGCAGCAGCTCTCCACCTCCACAAATGTGCAGTCACCCTGGTTAGGAGGTGTCTACGCACAGGTAAGTCTAGTTCAGGTGGAAATCAGCCATCTCGTAACTTTGCTAAGAGTTTGTCCAGTTTAAAGACTTTAAAAATCTTCTGTTAATCACATACAACCCTTGTATCTAATATAACATTGACCTAATTTTTAATGTCATAAAAGGGCTTAAATGTTAATAATTCTTCAAGAAAACACCAGAGCAGGGTTTTTTTTTCAAATCTGTCTTATTGCAGTTGAATTACACTGCTTGTCCTGCAGGCGGAGTGAGACACAGGCTGTGGAAGAAGGTGTAGCATGAAATGGCTCCTGGGCTGTCAAACTATGGACCCTAATTTCGTGGCGCAGCACAGGGGACGCAGAGCCAGCGCACCCCGTGCAGTGTTAATTTCATCCAGCGCACCACCGTGCGCGGCCAATTTGACAATTTGGTGGACCGTCTGCACAGAGATGGGTGTGACGGCGCACCAGCGGGAAGTGTCTACAGATTCGAGTGGGGCAGTGACAATTTTGTGCCTAAAAGCTGTGCAGAAAGTGCACTGAAAGCTCGCCAGCTCCAACCTGGTCTATTCTCAGTGCAGGGCGAGGCACACCCTCCGCAGCTGTAATTTGGTGAAAGGCGCACATGTGTGCACACGTCAACAAAGCCTCAGAGGCAGGTTTCCAGACTTTTAGACACATTTTAATGCAATAAACAATCACAGCAATCACTATTTAATGTAACTGTCTGAACCAGTATACATTTGTATCTATATTAACTGTCCCGTCACATCTGATGTCGGATTAAAGCCGTTTGTTATAATGGAAACTTAACCTGACAGCAGCTGGAAGTTTGATGCACATCTTACAAGTCAACGATAAACAGCCTTAACATCTGATACTGAGTATATATCTGGCTTCTCTCATTTCATTAAAGGAACACTACACCCAAACAATGATTTGGCCTCATTTTCTACTCACCGTCATGCTGAACAACACTGTGGAGTAGTTTTGGAACATCTAGGATGCAGCCGGAGATCTGGGGGAATCCTTGCTGTCCACTGACATTGATATGATGACTTAGATAAGAGCCCGAACAAACAGTGTCCTTAAAAGTCCACAAAAAGTGAATATTCCTCCATACTGTGTCGCTTAAAAGTGTCCTGAGCGGTAACGCCCACCATTTACTCAAACGACATCATTTAGCACATGTTTATAGCCTAAACAGTACTACTGCATTTCTATGATACACTTACAGTGTCACGGAGATGCGTCCACTCTGCTATACTAGCGAGAACAAGAAACAAGGACCCAAGAAATCCCACATTCTGCTGACCCTCTTGTGTATGTCCATAGCCTCAGCAGAATGTGGGATTTCTTGTTCTACGCTCCTAGTTATTGCAGAGTGCGCGTTCCTTTGGTTTGGCTCGGCGGCTCCCGTAGGCACCCGTAAGTGTATCATAGAAATGCGAAGTAGTGCTGTTTAGGCTATAAACATGTGCTAAATGATGTCGTTTCGAGTAAATGGTGGACGGTACCTGCTCAGGACACTTGGATTACAGCAGAACCCAGTATGAAATATTGCCCACTTTTTGTGGACTTTTTGTGACTAACACTGTCTCGGCTCAGATTCAAGTCATGATATCAGTATCAGTGGACAGCGAGGATTCCCCCAGATCTCCGGCTGCATCCTAGATGTTCCAAAACTACTCCACAGTGTTGTTCAGCATGAGGGTGAGTAGAAAATGAGGCCAAATCGTTGTTTGGGTGTAGTGTTCCTTTAAATTCAAAGAAAAGAGGGAGAAAAAAGAGAGAAAATAAATGCATGTCACTAAGGATTAACCTGTTATTTACCATATTCTTCTGTTTTAGTCTTTATTTTTAACATGATCGAAATAGATGGAGTACATTATTGCAAGGAGGATGAGGCGGAGACACCGGGAGAGTATACAGCATATCACTAAAGGCTCTGCTATTTGGTGATGACAAACAAGGAGTGCAGGTGGATCACAACCATGTGAATGGTTAGCCTGCTGCTGTGTAACTGTCTCTTGGTTTTACTCCTATTAATGACAAAGGAACAGATTACATCTGTTCCCGGAGCTGGCCAGCACAGTGATGTGCTTTGTGGCCTCCGATGCGCACCGCAATGCCCAGTCTGTTCTCCCAGTTGCTGAAGGGACAGCAGCTCTGACTGCTCAGCTACCAGGTCTTTTCAGCTCACTGTTTCCGCAGTGACGGGGATCATTCAGACCAATCAGATGCTGCGCCTCGGCCGTATCGCATTTAAAGGCAAGGAGAGGTGGTCATTTGATTGGTGAAGACAGCACTAGGCTGTGTTAAACCCCACTCACGCCTTTTCTCCTCCCTCTTTGGACTTGCGCTGAGGGGCAGGGACGGAGGCGTGGATGTGCCTCTCTGTGCCTCCCTGATTCTTGAGTGCGTCTCTCTTGGCACTGCAGGAAACTTGCAAAGTGTGCTGGTCACACCCTGTCTGCACGGCGAAGGCCGGCGCAGAGCAGGTGCGCCTGCACTTGCGCCTGGTCTACAAAATTAGAGCCTTATGCGCTAATCGGGGGGTGGAGAGGGGTGTTGGTGGGGACAGCACACAGTCCTGTCTCCCAGTGCCTACAAGTATAGCATGGGCCAGGTAGAGGAGCAGCAAAGTGCTTAAAGAAAAAAGCATGAGTGTCAGCACCACACTAATCAAGTCAGGCATAAAAGGAGGAGTTGGAGTGGAGGAGGGTTGTGAAGCAGCTAGCAGCAGGAGCAGAGAAGACTAACCAAGCAGTCTGAGCGCATTAAGCCAATGACTGCTTAGAGGCAATCAGCTGGCTGTCAGCTAACTCTGGACCAGCTGTTTAACAATGGAAGCTAGCATGTTAATCTTGGCTCTGTGTCCTGCCAGATCTGTAGTTAGTGTTTTGCTATCCTAATTTTTAATGCTGTGGAAATTCTGCTTTGTTGTCTTGTGGCTGTTAGAAATGACAGGAAGGTGTAACAGAAGCTTCAAAGTCCTGTTTTCCATTTCTTGACTTCATCATAATTTAACAACAGCAGTAAAGCTATCACATTCATACCCACAGTCAGTTTTTTCATTTTAAAACTGTGATGTTCAGTGTAAAACTCTACTGTTCCAACTGTTAAAGAAAATGTGCTCTGGTTTTTGTAGATCACACTGAAACTGTTGATGTCTGTAAACTGAACTTTCAAACATGCATTTATGAATTTTATGATCATTTAAAAATGATTTATATATATATATATATATATATATATATATATATATACATATATATATATATATATTAGGGCTGTCACTTTAGTGCATTAATTAGATTAATTAATTACAATGCAAATTAATGCATTAAAAAAATTAATCGCAAGATTAATTAATCGCACGTCACTTCACACATGCATCGCTAGTCAAACCAAACAAAGCCCAGGTGACAACATGAATGGTATATTTGAGACTCTGCTTTATTTTATTTTTGAATTTATTTATCTATATTTGTACTACATTCTTTAATAATGCATCAGGCCTAATTGGTTTGCTGGATGTCCTCAACCTTTTTCTTATTTTTTAAGAAACACACTTAAAGTGTAATTTGAGTTGCCTAATTGAGCTTAGAATTTTCTGGAAAAGATGCCCTGACTTTGGTTTTATTCAATCACCAATAAAAATTTAGATTTATAATCTTCTCTTTTTAGTTTATTCATTTGATTAATCATCCGCTACGATTTTGTGATGTCCTAGAATTCAAATTCTTTATGTGGGGACTTTAAGCAGATGTGAGATTAAAATGCGATTAATTAGATTAATTAATTACAAATCCTGTAATTAATTAGATTAATTTTTTTAATCGCCTGACAGCACTAATATATATATATATATATATATATATATATATATTTATATATACATATATGTATACCTATACACAAACTTACAGTTCAAAAGTAAAAGAGATCCAAATGCTGTTCCCTCACTGTTTGTCTCTGCAGAATCGATGGCTGTGGACAGATGGACAGAGATTCAGTTATGATGGATGGGGATACCAAAGCACCCCTGCTTTAAACCCCTGTATCTACCTGCATACTACCAGTGAGTCCACACACCTGTTTGGCTCCACCCACAGAGCTCTCGGTCACATATGTATAAACGTTAAACATATATACATATACAGTGTATATATACACTCTTGTTAATCTGGCTCTTTTTTATTCTTCTGTTTTTCAGATGGTTGGTATAATTCTGCATGTTCAGTCAGCAGACAATACGTCTGTGCTAAACAAGCAGGATGTTAACGAACTGACTGAAAATCTGCTGATCGTGTTTTGTAATATTTGTTTACTGTCTGTGATCTTTGATTATTGATTGTCACGTTTACTTTGATTGTGTCACTTTGTCTGGTTGTCAGAGTTATATTTTATTATGGTTTAGACTTGTTGATGTATCAGGGTGAGATCTTTGATTATTAATTGTCATGTTAATTTTGATTGATTGAACATGAACATGTTTGAGACATGTCAGTATGTTTGTGTTTTTATTTCAAAGGATCCCAATTGAATACAACGAAAGCAGCAACTATGGGGTTCATATACTCAACAGAAATATAAACGCAACACTTTTGTTTCTGCTCCCATTTTTCATGAGATGGACTCAAAGATCTAAAATTCATTCCAGATAAACAATATTACCATTTCTTTCAAATGTTGTTCACAAATCTGTCTAAATGTTTGATAGTGAGCACTTCTGCATTGCTGAGATAATCCATCCCACCTCACAGGTGTGCCACATCAAGATGCTGATCTGACACCATGATTAGTGCACAGGTGTACCTTAGACTGTCCACAATAAAAAGCCACTCTGAAATGTGCAGTTTTGTCTCACAGCAAAATGCCACAGATGTTGCAAGCATTGAGGGAGCGTGCAATTGGCATGCTGACAGCAGGAATGTCAACCAGATCTGTTGATCGTGCATTGAATGTTCATTTCTCCACCATAAGCCATCTCTAAAGGTGTTTCAGAGAATATGGCAGTACATCCAACCGGCCTCACAACCGCAGACCACGTGTAACCACACCAGCCCAGGACCTCCACATCCAGCAGGTTCACCTCCAAGATCATCTGAGACCAGCCACTCAGACAGCTGCTGAAACAATTGGTTTGCATAACCAAAGAATTTCTGCACAAACTGTCAGAAACCGTCTCAGGGAAGCTCAACTGCATGCTCGTCGTCCTCATCGGGGTCTTAACCTGACTCCAGATCGTCGGGACGTGCTTGACCGGCGTATACGACAGCGTGTACCAGTTCCCATCAATATCCATCAACTTCGCACAGCCATTGAAGAGGAGTGGACCAACATTCCACAGGCCACAATTGACAATCTGATAAACTCTATGCAAAGAAGATGTGTTGCACTGCATGAGGCAAATGGTGGTCACAGCAGATACTGACTGGTTCTGAGTCCCCAGACCCCCAATAAAGTTAAAAAAATGCACATTTCAGAGTGGCCTTTTATTGTGGACAGTCTAAGGCACACCTGTGCACTAATCATGGTGTCTGATGAGCATCTTGATGTGGCACACCTGTGAGGTGGGATGGATTATCTCAGCAAAGCAGAAGTGCTCACTATCACACATTTAGACAGATTTGTGAACAATGTTTGAAAGAAATGGTAATATTGTTTATCTGGAATGAATTTTAGATCTTTAAGTCCATCTCATGAAAAATGGGAGCAAAAACAAAAGTGTTGCGTTTATATGTTTGTTGAGTGGTACATCCAACAGCCATATATAACTAAACATTAAAAGACTGCAAACATTTTACAATAATACAATCTACCTCAGCCCCCACACATCAATAACTTTCTCTGTTGTTGTCTGTAGTATAAATAATTGTTTGTAAAAACAAAGAACTATTGTGAGTGAAACTGACATTAAACCTGTATTACTAAGAATTCATCATTCATGAATATGTTGTCAGCCTAAGTATGCAAATATATGTTATTTAATTTCTTTTGAGGTTTATTACCTCCATCAGTAGGTTATGTGATTGTTGTTTTTGTTTTTGTTAGTTTGTTCGTTAATTTGTTTCTCTGTTAGAAACATGACTCAAAAAGTTATAGACAGATTTTGATGATGTTTTGAGTAAATGTCCAGATTGGGACAAAGAACAAATTATTAGATTTCGGGAGTGATCTGGATCACCATCTGGATCTGCCATGATGAAAACTGTGATGTTCATGAATAACTACCTAACTAAAATAAATATTATTATGAATCCAATTGCTAATGGTACGTTTTCATGTTCAAGGAATCTAAATATTCAGATGAAATAAAGGTAGGACTAATATTTATGGTGAAAATCACAATATGATTGAGAATTGTGGCACTGTCTTTTGTCTTTTTTAGTTTTACTGTTTACAAGGTAACTTATTCCATTAAGAAGCTGCCCTGTACAGAAATGTTTTCTGCAAAGCACACGTTCTTGGCATGGGGACCACTACATGATCATGTGTCACTTGTCTTGTTGTATGATTGTGTGTGTGTTATTAATATACAGGATATTTGAGTGCAGGTATTTTGGCTTAGAGGTTGTACATATCTGATAAAAAAACAAGGAGATTAGAATACAATATTTCCCTGACTTTCTGCATGATGCACACAATCGATGCTCACTCTTGACGTGCAGCTTTGTTCTGTTCAAGCTGGAGTTTAGTCAACTCATTACTTGATGCACTTGATCAGATAACAGAACAATAATCAAGCTGAGACAAAACCAGTGACTGTAAGACCTGTCTGATAGGATCATCGGTCATGAAATAAGCACATCTTCATATAGCAGACACAGTTCTCCCCATTTTTGTTACAATACCATCAGTGTGATGTGACCAACATAACTGTTCATCCAGGGCAACACCCAAAAGCTCCTCACAGACCTGCTCCAATGGGACACCCCTTATGGACAGAGACAGAGGCAGCCTCTCCTTTAATCCATGATTTGACCAAAACATGATGCACTTGGTTTCAGTGACTTTTAAGAACAATTTGTTGTTACATACCCACACACAGTGAAGATCTTTTTGCAATGTCTCATTTAACTGGTTAACACTGTGAGAAAACCTATAAATTGTAGCATATATGGTAATAGAGGAATTATTTAATAAACAAGGTAGACTATTAATAAATATGAAGAAGAAGAGCGGACCCAGACAGCTTCTCTGAGGAACTCCACACACTAGTCTATTTGTTTTGTAAAAACAGACATTAAATTCAACCAACTGAGTTAAGTGAGTTAAGTTACTTTCTAGCCATCAAACTGCCTTACCATCTGTGGTAATTTTGTTTGATAACAGTCTGTGATCAATCACATCAAAAGCAGCACTGAAGTCCAGCAGAACTGCACCAACAATTTCCTTTTGATCAATTTGGCATAGCCAATCATCACTCAGCCTGAGTTCATCAGCTCATAATCAGAGAGAGGAAAGCCCAAAACTCAGTGTCTCAAAGCAATAAGAATTAAATTTTTACAAAGGATGTTTAGACAAAGGTTGGGCCTCTGAAAAGTCTGTTCATTTCTTTCTGTTAAAGATCCCATATTATGCTCTTTTTCTGCAGTGTAATATTGATCTTTGATCTCTTCATGAAGCCTTAGTAGCATGCTTTGGTCAAAAAACTCAATAAAACACGCCCAGCCGTATCGTCTCTATGCCTTCTAGGAGCCTCTCTGAACAACACCCGGATTTTGTGGGCGTAACTATATGTTAATGAGCCCCCGCTGAAACCGCCCTGCACTTCCGTGTCGGCGCAGTCGGCGCATGCGCATGACCATGTCAATAGAGCTCTGTGTTAGCGTCTGTGTTGCTACATGAGGAGCGCAGCACTGAACGCTATAACCGAGGCAGAACCCGAAAATAAGAGGAACCAGGAGAGAGTCGAGGACCAAGGATAAACCGGGATGTTTCTCAGCGGTCTGTATATAAAGTTTGTTTCTTCAATGCTATAATGTTGACGAATCAAAGTTGTTCTGCCGTTCCTCTCCCCCTCCCCCTGTTGTTGTCGATGTTAGCATGTCTGTTAGCAGACGTGCTGTGCTTAGACTGGCGTTAATAGAGTCTAGTAAGAGCTAATGTAGAGTGAGCGGTTACTGCAGAGACGTGAATTAACTAATACCCCGATGTAAATTAACTTTCACTTCTAAGTAAGACTGAATGGACCGATGCTACTGATAGTGAAATAAGACAGAGAGATGGGGTCTAATCTGTTGTTGTGATGTGTAAATAATGTCTGGGCTGGTCAGGGCCGATCAGAGCAACAGTCTGTTTTACAGAAATAACATTAGTAATGTGACTGACCCATCAGAATACAGCATTTAATAGAGCCATAGCCTTTAGTGACAGTAACAGTAACTGAGAACGCGTTTATTACCTGTAACTCTAAGCAGCCAGCAGCTTTTCTGTGAACCTTATTTTAAAAGGTTTTTCTTTTTCTATGTGCCACACAGTAGCTGTCTTAAAAACCTCTTCACTTGCATTATTGTATGTTATGACAGCTCTGTGTATATTCTTATACAATAACAGAACATTTCCTTTAGATAAAAATTCTCCTGAACATCCTGTTTTCACTCTTCTCCTACAGAGGTGCTCCTGTGGCAATTGTGTGAAAATTCCTACAGCCTGAAAATGTTTGTTGAATGGAGATACCAAAGGTATTGTGAAAAATTAGTGCTAAATAACAATTTAGTACATTACCTTTCCTGTACTGTCACTGACATACCTGTTTAAATTAAGTAGGTCAGAGGAAAACTGCAGGAACTCCCAGTCCAACCATCCTGGACTCTGACTCTGAGTGTGTTTTTCACTATAACATGCATTCTATATTTATAGAGCAGACTATGAGCCTTTACATCTAAGAGGAGTAATGCATAAGTATTTTGATATGAACACTTCCATGACTGTTGAACAAAAATAGTAAAGATTAAAAGAACTGTTTCCTCCATCTCATTTTTTGTCTTTCTTGCTATTTAATTATTAACATTACATGTAACATATGGAAAACTGAAAACACACAAAACAGTTCATGTAGACTTTTTATTGTGAAAGATATTTTGACATATAAAAACACCAAATGTACCGGCTGGTACTGTAGACATTTTTACATAAAGGAGGTAAAAAAGGCATGAAAAAAGAAAAGGAATTTTTAAACACAAGCCATAGAACCATATTGATAAAAATATGAACATATAGATAAAAACACCTATGACAGTAATTTTCATTGCTGACATAATCTTATCATGTCCAGCCCTTACAGATGCCTGGCCTACAGAGCCTTTGTCAGCTGATGCTGCCTGTGTTGTACTGCAGAGTTTCCTGATGCAGAAGACCAGCATGAGAGGGTCAGCGCTTCCTGGTATTTGGAAAAGGAGCATATGGTCTGGAATTTTCTGCAGCTCCTTCAGGTGTGGAGCATGGTCCTGGAAAACCTTCCCAAAGACAAGGTCCAACAGTGCATCTGCATGATCTGAAATACAAGACACAAAAATATATGTTTACAAGAAATGAACCAAAACACCTCACTGCAGTGTTGTAATTTTTTTACATAGTCTTTTATTGTCACAATATCCTTATTGATTATATATTCTCAATTCCATTTTGATAACATTTTTATTCCAGTTTCCTTTATCTTTTCATTTCCATGCTATGCCTATTTGCCAATGTTTTTAAATGTGTTGATTTTAATAAAGAATTGTTTAACTTACGGAAAGCTGGCTCTGCTCTCACTGGCTTTGCTGTACATCCTTCCTCCTTGGATTTTGAGAAGCTGACTGTAACCAGCGGTTCACCATCAGAAGATGCTGCCTGAGGTCGACCAGCATAGACACAAGAAAGAAAAATATTTAACCTGTTAGTGCATGAAAACACAATTTAGAGCCATGCATTTTTACCTCTTTTGTTGATAAAATGTTTATTTCATGTTGTACTAAAATCTAAATAAATTACATGAGATGTTACAAATAGTTACTGTTACTCAATAGATACATTAGGTATTTCTGGCAAGTGATAATTCAGCTGAGGACTTTTATATTTATCATTTATCTGACTGTATTCATTTGGGGGGTTTTGTGATATTCTTTGATAATTTTGATCAGACACATACCAAAAGTAAGTCTCAAATAAGATACAAGCTTTTCAAGGGTTAATGAGTTTTTACTTACAAATGTCACATTATGTGATGCATTATAAAATGTCTATGCCTATATATCGTTAGTAAATAAAACGGGAGGATAATTGAATCAGACATCTTAATTGCCTCCCTCCGTTTTTCATAAATCACTGACCTGTTAGTAATTGTAACTTATCCCCAGTCACACAACTCGTATGACAACATTCTGTGGGCATTCCTGAGTGTTTAAACTCACAGAAATCTGATTAAATTAGTTTGGTGATAACGACATCTGCAGCGTTAGCGTCACATGTTATATACACTCCCTGTTGTTATCAATATTTACATGATCTGCTGTAACACACAGAAGAACAAAGCCTGATCGCTTCTCATCCACAGCTTAGACACGAAATGAGTTTGGATACCTTCTGAGATAATTTATCGACATATTGCCTGTATTACAAAACAGCGAAGCTCGTTTCTCGTAGCATTACAGGCTAACACAACAGGCTAACCGCAGCTAAGCTTAGCCCCCGAGAGCTAACACAGATGCATCGGGGAGAGGAGGGCTGTACAAGGAATAATAATAATTATCCTCCAGCTGTTATACTCCTCTACTACTGTGAGAATATTCATACATCTAAATCTGATTAAACCTGTTGGTGATGACGATGCTGTGGCCAATAAAGCCAGTTATCACATCTACAGATACACTGTTTAGAGCCGACGTTAGTGTAGAAATATACTTTCCCCTGTTATCAATATTTACATGCTGCGCTGCAAAACACAGAGAGACACAGCCTTCACTGGTCGTTTCCCATGTCCTCAGTTTAGACAAGGAATGAGTTTTGATACTTTATGAGATAATTTATTAATTACAATGCCTCAGAGAGAGTAGCAGGCTTCTACTCACACAGCGGTACATCTCACAGCAGCAAAGTAATAGACAACAGACTAATATTATGGCCTAGAAAAGACACGATATGGTTAGAAAACAGCAAAGCTCGTTTATTGTAACATTACAGGCTAAAACAACAGGCTAACCGCAGCTAAGCTTAGCCTCCTGACGCTAACACAGGAATAGCTTTTACATCTGCTCCTCTTCCCTCTGCTGTTAGCAGCTCGTAGCAATTAGCAAAATAACAGCACACAGCATTTGGAATACTCACATTTCCAGGGTCCGAGGTTTGCTGGTGGATGGTTGGCACTGATCCTGGGTTAAGGACCAGTCTATTTGCCCCCTTTGTGTACTGTCCAAAGTTTGCGAACTATCAGCTGTTAAGTGACTGGCACAAACATGCACATTTTTTTCTTTGTTTTTCTGGCACTTTTCCATCATATATGAACTCCAGCCACTTAGTTTTTAAATCTTCAGAGTCAGGCAGCTTGTGTAAGGAAGTTTGTGGCTTGTTACAGCCCACAACACTGCAGCAGTAACTCAAGCTGAAGTCCGATGTCTCACTGCCGGTAAATCCATCATGGCTGCTCTGCACATAGCAATCTCACCAGCAGGGAGAGAGGAGTGGGCGGGGACGGGGTGGGGGTGTCTGCTCCTGATTGGTCAAAAAATTCCCCTGTGACGTGACAACTCTAATGAAAGAATACCTCAATAGGGGGCGGGATTTTACATTCACTAGCACCACGCAGCACAGGATTTGTCACTCAATATCACATTTTTTGGGCTGGGGGGAAAGCCACAGACCTCAAAATTTCACCAAAAGACTTAATAAAGTGGTTTTTGCATAATATGGGCCCTTTAAAAAGAAAGTCCTTCACATGTAAGTAGGCAGACCGTTGTTGTAACAACAGTTTCAAACCACAACATTTCTGTGTGAATGGGGTTTGTTTGTAAAACACAAAGGAAAAACCTTTTTGTTCTGGTGACAACGCTGTGTAAATGGAGTCTAAATTCAAAAGATCATTTGGTCATTATATTATTTATTCATTTATTATCTATAATATGGTTTATGTTTTTTTTTTTAAACGGGGCCTGACTCAGTCTCTCCACACTGAGGAAAACTGGCAGGAGCACTGTGATCTAATCTGACTGATGTGAAACTATTACGATGATCGTCCTTCGTTACACAATAACTGACACAGATTCAGCTGAACATGATCAGAGACACTGTAAAGTCATTTAATGAAGGTTTATAATCAGTGAGTCCTCAAAAAGTATTGAAAATGAAAACAAAAACAGGGTCACCTGATTTTTTTTTACACATTGTAACCCCTTTTTGAGTTTCTGGCAGAAGTTCGTTTAGGGAGAACACCTTCATCTTTTATTGTCATGGTCTCAGAGTACTCCTCTAACGGTCTAACCTTACTGAACCTTTATTTAACCTCATGAATAAAACACTGCAATCAGTAACATTTCTTCATTTATTTTCATTTTCACATTCAGAGGACAGGAGCTGCATTGAGACGTCCAGTCTTTGTGAAATCTCATCTGAGACCAAAACTGAGAGCTGAAGACTCAACCCTTGTATTGTGTTTGTCCCCCCCCCCTCCCTTACTTTGGTGTTCCCAGTCAAATTTGACTGGTCTGGTTTGACCTCTCTTATATTAACACAAAATACATGATTCAAGCTAAATCATCACCAGATTGTATTTAACACCCCTTCTAGTGCTGTACACAATGTCTCCAACCAGGAGTGAACATTTATGACTGCTGTAAATATACAAATAATTGACAAAGTGACAAGTGACATCAAAACAGAACAAATTTACAGAAAATAGAAAATCTACATGAGTAGTCAGCTGTGTGTGTGTGTGTGTGTGTGAGTGTGTTCATGTATAATACAAATATATAATATATATGTTTGTAATAGCAGTATTACAAAGCAGGAGCTCGAAGAGTATTAATAGTTATATAAATCATGACGACGAAAAAATAGAAACATTTGTCATAGCAATAGCAATGGAAAAATTAGACAATTTCCATGGACAGAAACCAGGGGGGTCAAGAGGGCTCGGGCCAGCAGGGCACGACTGCTCCATCGCAAGGCCACACCCACGTCTAAAATGTCAATGCAAAAGCCTCCGCAATGGCGATTGAGGGACCATCAACACCAAACACATACACTGGGTGCCTGGGACAACCTCGATCCTGAGCCCCCCCCCTCCAGGAAAACACACCATCCCCTTCATACCTGGCCCCACCACAAGCTGCCAACTTTGTTTTTTGTGTGTGCCTTTATGATAATGTAGTGCATTAAAATGAGTTTTGTTTGCATGGAGTCTTCTTTGTTTTGGTTTTAATATGAAGGGTTTTTTTGAGGGGGGGGGAGTGGAGAGGCATTAGGGGAAGAGGGGGGAGCCATAGGCCTGGCATCCCATCAAAAGTCCCCCAGACCTTCACCACAACGCCTCCATCAGCAACACCCCAGACCAAGACATGACCCCGCGATGAGCACGCCCCATCACCAGAGCCCCCACACCATCCCTACGCATGTATATCTGGTGGGTGTCACTCTCTTGTCCCTCTAAAGTCACCATAAACCTGTTATGGTCAGTATAAACCAAAATCCCAAAGTGGGGTTAAACCACCACCCAGTCAGGTGTGATATCTCAGGCCCTGAAGCGTCTTCCTGAGAGCTGAAGTGAGCTAATTTTTCTCATTTTTTTGCAGTGTCCTAGCCTTATACCCATGGCTCTGAAACTTTGGGAAAAGCGTGTCAGTGTAAACCACCAATGCAAGCGTTTTTGGATTTTGTCTGTCTATGCACTGTAAACCAGTTTGTGTGCATGTGTGTGTGTGTGTGTGGGGGGGGGGGTTGTGGATGTGTGTGTCTGCATGGATGTTTTCCATCTAATGGATGAACATAATCAAGTATAACCCATTCATTTTCTATGCCGGTCACTTTTGACCGGGAACACCACAGGTGTTTCAAAGTTGATTAGACCAGTCAAGATTCAATGAAAGTGGTGATCAGCAATTTTATTTGTTCAAATGCCTTGTGTGGAGGATATCATTAGGCTTTGAGGCGATCAGAGGAAATATATATTTTTTTATATGCAACGTGGCACAAAAATAATACATTTGCAGCGTGGCATAAAGTTAAGACATCACTAGATAACACAATAGTCTTTAACTGTGCGGGCGAGTGTGTCCAAAGTTCTGTGTTTGTTTATCTTCTCTAATTATTTACACGTAGAAGCGAAGACTTTCCATGCAGAATGCCTCTATCTCACACAGCATGTTTGTGAAGAACCAGGTGCTAAAATTCACATGCAGGACGATCTTTGATCACATCCTGCACTACTGAGGAACAGAGATAAACAAAATTATAAACAGCATCCAGTATGAAGCAAATGTGAGATAACTTTATGTATAATTATTCTGTCAGTTTCCTGTGTTCAGGGAACTCTGAACATATCAGGATATTAAATGTCAAGTATGAAATATCGGTGTGATCTCCACTCAATAGATAAACAATTATAATAGATTAACCCTGTTCAGTGATCATTGTCTTTTTTGTCTTTTTGTTGCTGCTGAGTTAACTTTTTAACACTGTGATTTTTATCTGTTTGTGTCCTAAATAAAATCAAGGATCAAAATTCAGTCTGTTTGGCGTTATTGTTTGTTTTCATCATCTATCAAATTAGATAAGGACGAGTCTGATAAAGTTCACACATCAACACAATCAGGTCAGTGTGGTGACCCTGCAGAGGCTCCGCCCACTCCAGCCTCCAGTCTGAGTATATCAGAGGCTTCATCACCTCCATCAGATCAGAGTTACCTGGAAGGTGAGACTGAAGGTACTCTGACAACAACAATCAGCTGATCATCACCATGACACCTGTGCTGGTCCTCTGCATCCTGCTGTGTGCTGCATCTGCAGGTAAGTAACACATACAGATATACAAACACAAGAATATACACACAAACAGACACAATTACACACAAATGGACACAATGACACACAATCACTCAAAGAAAACACACAATATCTCTAAATGTGTTTTTTTTCTCTCTGCAGCTCCAGCTGAGAAAGAGAATCTGCCTGCAGGTCAGTACTGAGGGCATGAAAACACACAAACTGTACACACATGTGAAATACACAGATAGATTGATATATGCTACATTGTCCAAATTTTTACTCAAAATA
Organism: Scarus forsteni; assembly: GCA_036419115.1. Taxonomy (NCBI): domain Eukaryota; kingdom Metazoa; phylum Chordata; class Actinopteri; order Labriformes; family Labridae; genus Scarus; species Scarus forsteni. The sequence continues at coordinate 392,998 of JAZDUH010000316.1, forward strand.
TGTTCTCGATATATTAAAATTTCTTCCTTCTTTGCTTGTTTTAAAAACTCTTAGTGCACACATAACACCTCTTATAGTTTGCCTGCTTGTAGCAGTATATACTGTATATAATCTTGCGACCACAATGAGAGGCTCTCCACCAACATGATTACAGTTACTGATTCAGTAATGTTGTGTTGTAATAAATCAGATTTTGTCCTATAATAAAGTCTCAATTTCATCAGATAGTTTAATCCTGTCATGTTGCTGGTGATTAGATTTGTCATATTTTACTGTATTAATAAACAACTAGAGTCAGAAATTTGATGTTATTCATATTGAATAATAATCCTGATCATGTTTTTGTCTAAATCAGGCAGGATCACAGAACGTGTGTTCGTTTGTAGATTCATTATAAACTTTAATATGCTCCATTAAACTCTGGGACATTAAAAATGCTCCTTCAGAACAAGCTAACGTTGTCTGGGTGTGTCTGTGACTCTGCTGTAGATGTTTCAGAGCCTCAGGAGGAGATGATGAGGATGATGGTCAAAGAGGAAGAGCAGGAGCTGCCTGAAGATCTAGTCCCTGAACTCACAGATGGTGAGAAGAGCGGAAAGATGTCATTGAGTAAGTTTATTGGTTTTTTATGAATCTTTAATTACTGATTTCATTTTAGTTTGCATGTTGTCATCTACAAACTCTCTTTGTGTGTTTGAACAGCAGCTGAGTCTGAGAGGGTGGAAGATCCTGAAGGTAACGACACATTTTAGCTTTTATTTGTTTGTTTTAATGTGAAAAGAGATAAAGTAAAAGTTGTCAAAAATTTAAGAATACATCCACATGATAGGTTTAAAGGCTAAAGACAGAACACCTGATTGACAAACATTTAACTGATTTTATAGTTTGTATCCCATCTGTTAACATAGAGGGGGCGGAGCTTATGAGCAACCTGAACTGCAGTGAGTCAGCAATGGGAGCTCTGAGTGTTTTGGCTTCACTTTGCCAATTTGTCCATCATGTTATATCCCCATAGAGACACATTGTTTTATTTACAACAGTTTAAACCAAGACTGTTGAATATCTACTGATGAAAATAATAATTTAGCTTTTTTTCTGTGTGTGTCTTCAGCTCATTTTGGTCTCTGCAACTCTGGATGGTCTCATCTACACGGTTTCTGCTACAAGCTGTTCATTACCCACGTGAATTGGTTTGAAGCTGTAAAGACTGATTTATATGTTTATCAATAATCATGTGTGACTGAGAACTCCCTCTGATAAACTTCATTCATTCAGGATATTTCAAACCTGCTCCTCAAACAGAGGAGATGGTCCACACAGATGAGCTTCATGAAGACCGTGTTGTCGAGTAAACCTCCTCAATCAGACTTCAGCTCCTTCTGCCTGTTTGAAGTTTTTCAGATGTGTTCACAGGTCAAAATGTTTAAACAGCTGTTTCTGAATGTTTGAGTCCATGATGGTTTGTTATTGGTTAGTCTGTCTGAGTCTTTGTGCGCCCCCTTGTGTCCAACAGGAAAGCTGTTACAGTCATGGTGCTCAGCTGGCCTCAGCGTTGAACCTTCAACAGCACCAGTTCCTGCAGCGCCTCACAGGCAGAGAATTCAAATTACCCCTGGTTAGGAGGTATCTACCTGCAGGTGAGTCTGGTTCTGGTGAAAATCAGCCCTCTACAAAATTTGGCCAGAGTTTTCAAGTTTAAAGACTAAAATTCCTCTGGCACTCACCACAACCTTCATAATTTATATAACATTGACCTCTATCTTTTTACATCATAAAATAATTTAAATATGAATGCTAATTCTGTCAGGACCACTTTCCATTCAGGATTTTTTTTTTTTTTCTTGCAATCATTTATGGTAGGATTTATAAGCAGATATTTAAATTTGGTGGTTTGGTTCTAATGGGAGTCTCCTTTTCCTCCCACCTACTGGTTATGGAAGCCTCTTTGGATTTCCACACAGTCCACCTCCACAGCATCATAACCACACAGCTGCTAGCCTCTGACTGATGGAGGTCCTGGCTACCTTGTTTTTAAGGTAGCCAGTGTGTTTTAGAGTAGTGAGCAGCAGAGAGCTGAAAGCTTGACACAAAACAGGTTAGCTTTCCTACCACTCTACTCTCCATACCTTTGCTACGAGTACTAGAGGGGCTCATGTCGATGTGCTGAGCCACTAATCAAAGATGAAATCCTGACCTGTTATCAGTCTTGGCTCTGTGTCCTGCCAGAATTGTCCTTAGTGTTTTGCTGTTCTAATTATTAATTTGGCAAAATATCTGCTCAGTGGATCTATAAATTGATAGGGAAGTGTAGCTCGAGCTTCAAACTCCTGGTTTGAAGTGTTAAAGGAGTAACTTTTATATAAAATTAAAATTTGAAGCCAAATTTAAGATAAATTAGATAAAACACATCTTTAAGGATTATAGCTGAAACAATTCCTCGAATAATAGTGGCACAATGCGCCTGCTGCCTCTGCTGCTGTGCGGCTTGTAAAAAAATGAAAGAGAAAAGAGAGGGAGAGAAAGGAGAGAGTCCACAGAAGAAATGGCAGAGAGTGTCCCAAGTGTGTGGTCACTACAAGAAGGGACGAAAAGAAAACACAGTGCAGTGTGTCTGATGTCAAAAGGAGTTGGTTTAGCACGAAGCTTAGCATGATAGCACGTCGTCACTGCTGCAGCACGTAAGCAGTAAACATCCGGTCTGCGCATCAAGTCCGCACTCCGCAGAGCGACACAACAGGATGACACTCATGATACATCAAACAGAAGCAGCTAATGTGATCAATAACTGAGATATGGGCTTTGGGCTTGATAGAATAATCGATAACAAAAAAAAAAAAAAGTAGCTGCAGCTCTATTAAGGATATAAAATTGTTCACTCTCAAGTTCCAGCTGTGATGGAAAACCTGCTCTAAGGCCTCTTTTATAAAGATTGCTTAAGCACAAAAGAAATTGTACACCACTTTTAAGCATATTCTGAGATTTACAGCAAACAAACTTTGTGGGAGAATGTGCGAACCTCCACAACAGCTCTGACCCTTCTGTACGCACAAAATCTGGACAAACAGAAAACCTGTGTATTAAATCTTTGTAATTCCTCTTTCTCACTCTCTCTCTCACTCAAAATGACTGCATATTGCACTGAGTTGATGATAACCATGAAGAAGAGCTTATGTCAGGGCTGCCATGCCAGGATTCTCCGGTAGTCATGGCAGCAGCATTTGTAGTCAGGTGAAGGCACTGAAGCAGGTGAGATGGCAGGCGCGCACAAGAAAGGATTCATCAAAGGAGGGTCTTACTTTTTGATTTAAGGGACAATGAAATCATTTGCAGATAGCTGTTGCCAGGCCACATGATCCTTGTGCTACTAGATATCATGAAGGATGACAGTAATATCGTCGACTGTGTTCGTCCCTGCAAATATTCCACCTTTTTTTCAGTAAACATAAATAATTTGTCTAAATACAGTCTGCTTAAAAAAAAAAAAAATGACCCCTTGACCACCTTTTGGTCATTTAGGTTGTATTTTCTGTATTTCTTTTGGCTGTCTCAATAACAAAGGCTGGAAGAAATTTTTAAAAAAGTGTGATGAACAAATGAAAAAAAACAACAAATAACGACAATTATGAACATATGGCCCTTTGACCACTTTGAATCAGTTTGTGGTCATAATAAATATATATATATATATATATATATATATATATATATATATATATATATAGATATATATATAGATATATATATATATATATATATATATATATATATATATATATATATATATATATATACATATATATATATATATTTTTTTTTTTTTTTTTTCAACATTCTTTTTTATTGAATTTTTGGCACATAATTACCAGAAATTTTCCATTTGTTACAATGAATGTGTGCATTTTCACACTGGCAAATCATGGCATTATGAAGAATAAAGGTATGCATATCTGCAAACATTTATAATCGTAGACATATACGTATATACCCCCCCCCCCCCCAGAAAGGAGCTATATCTGCACAATGTTTTTCCAAAAAATAAAACAAAAAAGAAACCAAAACAGAAAATAAATAAATAAATAAATGAAATAATAGAATATTTAAAATATTTAGAAGAAAGGAAAAGAAAATAATAAGCTGGCTATAATAATAATAATAATAATAATAATAATAATAATAATAATAATAATAATAAATAAATACATAAAATAAATAAATAAATAAAAAAATTATATTATTAAATAAAGAAAAATATATAAATAATTAAATAAATAAAAAACAAACAAATAAATAATAATAATCATTGTAATATATAGTGACATTATAATAAAAACACAACCCCATACTTAAAACAACCACAATGATAAAAAGAATAAACTAATAATAATGATTACAAATAATAATAATAATAATAACAAAATAAAAAATAAAATAAATAAGTAATAATAAATCTTAATAATGATAATTTTAATAATAATAATAAACTAAGAATTGAGAATATGATAATGATAATGATACTAGTAAAAAGTAAGAAAGCAACAGGCCAGAAGAGAGAGTGCACTTACTGCTATCTAGCAAATCAGACATTGGTATTTTTTTTAAAAAGTGCTTATTTATGCCAGAAAAATGAAGAAGAAAAAATTTTAAACTTACTGAGAACACTCACCAAAACAAAACAAAACAAAACAAAATCAATAACAAAACGCTTCCTTAGGGTGTCATTATAAGTAATGATAAGGATCAGTTCCAGGCACTCAGAGGACTTAGACACAAAAAGTCACAGATATATAGTCCCACCACTCCCCGAAATTAAAACCACATTGATAGCTACTGAAAAGACAACAGTGACAAGAGAAAAAGAAAAAGACAAAAAGGCCGCAAAAAAGCCACCTTAAGTGGACTGAGGAGTTACCTCTATCATAAGCTACCTAGGACCTACATAATGTTAATAAGATCAAAGAACGGCTGCCAAGTTCTGAAGAATTTAGTGGTGGATCCTCTCAATGTGTGTTTAATCTTCTCCAACTTACTAAAGTGGAGAGCATCCCTGATCCAGGCTTCATGTAACGGGGGAAATGATAGCTTCCAACATAGCAATATCTGCCGCCTAGCTAACAAAGTGAGAAAAGCTACAAAATCAGTTTTAAGCTTAGGAAGGCCTATTGAGGGCGGTAGTATCCCAAAAAGAGCTATTAATGGAACTGGATCCAGACGAACCTGTAATGCCCTTGATAAAGTATTAAAAACCTGTGACCAGTAGTTCTGGAGAGATGGACAGGACCAGAACATGTGGATTAGTGAAGCGGGTGCTTGTTTGCATCGCTCACAAACAGGACTGACATCAGGATATATTTGAGAAAGTTTGAGTTTGGTCCAATAAACCCAGTGAATGATTTTACATTGAATTAAACTGTGTTTTGCACACAGTGAGGATGAGTGCATCCGATGGAGGATCTGATCCCACTGATCTTCACTGATTTCCTCACCGATATCCTGCTTCTAAGATTGTTTTAAAGATGAAAGTGAGGAGTCTTTAAGCGAAAATATTTTCTCATACAAACTTGAAATAACACCTTTTGATGGAGAAGGAGGGAGCAAAAATGTGTCAATCCTGTGAGGTGGGGGTTGTGAGGGGAACTGGGGAAGTACATCTCATATAAAGCTACGTACCTGCAGGTACCTGAAGAAATGATTATTTGGGATGCTAAATTTTGAAGAGAGCTGCTGGAAGGAGGCAAAAGTGTTGAAGTATGATTTTAGGCTGTGTTTGCACCAAACAGAGAAGGCTCCATCTACGATAGAGGGTCGAAAGACAGGGTTTCTAAATATAGGGGCTTGTAATGAAAAGGTAAGTAACCCAAAATTATGTGGAAATTGATTCCAAATTCTTAAACTTGACTTCACTAAAATGTTATAGCAGAATTCTGAGGGGGGAAGTCTTACAGGGGAGTAAATCAGTGCAGCTAAGGAGGCTGGAGAACTGGAGGCTGTCTCCATTCCCAACCAGGCCAGGGTGTCACCCAAAACATCAGCCCGTAGCCAATATTGAAATATACGTATGTTAGCTGCCCAGTAATAAAAAAGGAAGTTGGGTAGGGCCATACCTCCCAACTTCTTGGGTCTTTGTACATATGTTTTGCGAATTCTCGGATCTTTCCCCCCCCCAAATGAAATTTGCAATTATTCCATCTAGTTTATGAAAGAAAGATTTAGGAATAAAGATTGGAACACACTGAAAAAGAAAGGAAAATTTGGGCAAGACATTCATTTTTATGGTATTAATACGACCAGCAACAGATAAACGAAGTAAGGACCACCCCTCCAGGTCCCGTCGTACTTTTCGCCAGAAGAGGAGTAGAGTTACACTTACCCAGGGATTCAGATGAGTCATTGACCTGGACATATAAGTACATAGACCTATTTAAGACTCCCCTAAATGGTAAAGTATGTTATGGAAATTACGGCAGAAGCATTTATAGGAAGAGCTCACTCTTGTCAAAATTCAGTTTGTAGCCAGGAATGAGGCCAAATAATTTTAAAGTTGAGATCACAGAAGGTACAGAGACATTGGGCCTGGAGATACAAAGGAGCAAATCATCTGCACAAAGCAAAAGTCCTCTGCTCAACACCATGTCTTACCACTCCAAAGATATTAGGGTTGGAACGAGCGCGATGGCCAGGGGCTCAATGGCCAGGGCAAAGAGTAAAGGGACATGGGGCACCCCTGTCTTGTGCCTCTGGAGAGAGGAAATAATCTGAGAAATTTTGGTTTGTTCTGACAGAGGCGAAGCGGGCAGTATATAGCAAAGCGACCCAGGAGATAAATTTTGGTCCAAGGCCAAACTTCTTCAAAACTTTAAAAGATACCCCCACTCAACTCTGTAAATCCTTCTCCCCGTCCAGGCTAATCACAATTTCGGGGTCGCTAGAGTTCGAGGAGTTATACAATACATTGAATAAACGTCTAAGATTAGAAACGCCATGTCTATTCTTTATAACACCTGTCTGATCGGGGGATATAATAGATGGCAGTATTGTTTCAAGCCGTAATGCTAAAACCTTGCCAAGTATCTCATAATCCACATTAAGTAAAGAGATTGGGCAATAGGAACCACAGGAAAGGGGTCTTTGTTCTTTTTCAATATTAGGGATATAGATGCTTGTAGTAAAGTTTGAGGGAGGGAGCTAGCATCAGAAGAGTGTATAAACATTCTCAGAAGAAGAGGGGCTATTTTGCTCATAAATTTCCAATAAAACTCCACCGGAAACCTGTCCGGCCCAGGACATTTGGAGCTCTGCATGGAGCCAGTTGCTCGTATAATCTCTTCATAATAAATAATTTGAAGTTTTTTCTTAAGGGGCACAATGAATACATTGACATTTATCCACTTGGCTGCTGTGTCTCAGGGGGTAAGGGTGGTCCACTAAATGCAGGGTGCTTCACTTAATCAGGTGATAAACCTGTAATACCAAAACAAACCTAAGAAATAAATGCAACTCAACTTCTCATCCTGACAATAGTAATTCAGCGACCTCAGTGGTAGGTCAGAGTGGACTTTATGTTGACCTAAAGACAGGACCACGGGCAGCTCTACTGTAATGTGAATAGGTCAGTATAAAAGATTCAGGACCATGGACAGCTCTGCATCGACTTGTTTAAATATATTTCTTTATTATAGAGGGATTATTTGTTTGTCAACAACGGTGCGCAACTTGGGTGCAGAAGCACTGCAGAGTATAATGGTTTGTCAACCGACGTGGGGGAGTTAACCACCAAAAACACTGCATTATCCATGGACACTTACTAGACTGTGACAGACCAGGATGTAAACATGTGTCAATAAATCAGAAACCCTCCCAGACCAAAAAGAGCCCACAGACTGCTGAGTCTGAGACTCAGTTCATAATAAAAGAACCAGAAAACTACGACCAGAGAACTGCACCAAATCAGAATATTAATGGTTGTGTATTTCAGGGTTAATAGACTGGTTCATCATTTTATAATATTACGTAATTTTACTTTGTTCATAAAATCTGTTTCTGTTAATCATAATTTATAGGATCACTCATTATTTACTGTCTGTATTGAGTCCATGTTTGGTCATAACCTCAGCCCCAAACCAACTTTTTAATTAAATAAGCAAAGTCAAATCTGTATCAGCAGTTAATATTGCTTGTTTGCAGTCAAACCTGGTTAACTGAGGTCGGATAAAGAAGACACATTTAATCACACACACGCAGACGCGCTGGTGTATCAGTGTAAAGTGTGACCCTGTTAACTGGTGACTCTCGGCTGTTAATCACGGCTACCGTCGGCTGAAATTCACCAGTTAGCATGGTCGCTATTAACTCCGAAACACCGGTTGCTCTGTAACGGTCGAAACTTGACAGAAGTTGCCTCGATTGTGTAGTATTGTTTTTGACAGCTGTCCACAGAACAACCGTACATTTTGATGCTGCTAACAGGTTGAATTTAGTGTTTAAAAATGCTACCTCGTCTGAATGAATGGAGCTAAACGCTGCTTCTGCGGTCAAGATGCGTGCGCAGCTTTATGATGACGAAGACTGATAATCCCTCTATATATTTATATAATTATTAAGATCATCAGGACAATAATAAATAAGTCAACATATAAAGACTTAGCTTTTAGAATATGACAACAAAGCATGAATATCAAATAATGTCATTATCAATTACAGTTATTTTTCTTTCTTGCCTATTAATCCCCATCGTGTGGCAGGTGGCTCAGGCTGATTTGCCCTCTTACAACAGAAGTCAGAACTTTCCTATGCACAGTTTCATTAATGGAGCCCCAGGTCTTTCTACATCTTGCTGAAGTTCTCCATGGCAGTACATTGAACTTTAAAATATGCATTTAAGTGTTTTAAGATAATTTAAAACTTGTTTTTACTGTTTCAATGTAAAAGACCTCTGAGTGCTCACTTGCAGTAACTCAGGAGCCCAACAGGGTGCAGAAGTCACACTGTGGACACAGGTTCAGATGATCAGCTGATAGAGGTCATTTCACTCACACTCTGTTTGTCTCTGCAGAATCAATGGATATGGATAGAAGGAGTGAGATTTACTTATACTGCATGGTCAACCCAAAGAAGCTAACCTAAACAAATTTCCTGTTTGTACCTGGATGAATATTTTCTGTCAATTTTGTAGGGTATGTCCTTGCCCAAACAATATTACAGTAACTAAGATGTGGATATATCAAACTGTAATACAATGTATGAAGAGTATTCTTAGTAATGAAACCATGAATTTTCCTGATGATGCCAATAGACTTCATCACTTTGTTATTGATGAGCTTAATATGCTCCATCCATGACAATCTCTCATCAATCAAAATATGTGAGGAGACAGCCTAAAGGTAAAGTTTACACCCAAACTTTAACCAAAAAAAACCCAACCCTGTTTCTGTTCACAGTATGTTCTCTAAAAGGAGGTGAAATCTGACAGTTTTCAAAAATGTAGATATTAAACTTTTAAAGCAGTTTGAGATTAAACTATTAGAGAGTAAATGAATTGTTTTGTCCCATAACGTTGGAGAAACATCAAAGAAAGAGAGAATTGAATAGAACTTATTTTCATTTCTACAACCCTAGAAGATGTTGTGTCCCAGTCTGTACAAAAATGATAAAGAAAAAAAATCTTAAAAATATCGAAAGTAATTTAATAACCAATACATACAAGTGGTGCTTTTCACATATATTTCTCTTAAGTGGTTATATTGCAAATTAATTGTTCAGCATGAGGATTAGTTGTTCTGTGAGTGAGTGGGTACTATAATGAGGTTTTTACCCTCTTTCATGTGTAAAGTGTTCCTTTTGGCTCAGTTCTTTCAGCTGAATGAGAGTCTCTTGGTCATACATTACAAGCACAAAGACAAACAGGAAACTAAAAGTGCAAAAACTAAATAAAACCTGACTTGGACAGCTATGCTGGGTTGCTAATAGGGGAGTGCCATCTTGAAATTTTAGAGTTGTTAGTCTGTCTAAAATAAGTTCTTAAAATTTACAATAATGTAAAAACGATTAGTTAAAGTCCAACAGTAAGACTCGGTGTCCACTCTGGAGTTTTAGTTATAGAGTTAAAATCAGCCCTGACTGAGACCTTAGAGGTTATAATGGTAAATTTGTATATCTACCAACAAGAATGAAATAAGAGGAAAAATGAAGGATCTTGATCCAAATGCTGCCTTCATGAGTTTTTATTGCAAAATAGAAAATACAGGCTTTTATGTCTGGAGACAATCAAAGGAACAGAGATGGACAGTCCATCATCTGCAGAGAAAGTCTACAGACATAGGAAAAAGTGCACACATTTAAAGTATAGCAATACAATGGGCAGGGTGTTTGGTATATGTGTTCCTGTATTTACTGTATGCGTGCTCATGTAGAGGTGAGTGTGTGTATGTGTGCCGATCCAAAGACTGTCCTGAAGCCGACTCCAAATTATTGGACACAAAGAGCTGATATCTTGGTTAGAACTGTCTGAAACAAGATCAGACATCTGTGCATCGCTGAACTAACACTGATGAAGTGAATTGGAGGTCTTCAGGCCATGTGAGGCTGCAGCTCAAATATTTGTACTGAGACAGAAATGTTAAGTGTGACTGAAATGTGAAGTGTAAGCATTCATCAGAGTAAATTTCCACAACAAAGTAGAAACATGTTGGCTCTTCAATGATCCTGTCACTGTAATAAAGCTCCAAAGTTCTCTCCTCATTATCACTGTTTCTTCTTTCACCTCTTCGTTTACTGTCATTAATCTGGCTCTTTTTTATTTTTCTGTTTTTCAGATGGTTGGCTCAATTCTCCATGTTCATACATCAGCCCCTACATCTGTGCCAAACAAGCAGGACTTTAACAAACTGTTTGAAACTCTGCTGTTTGTCTTTTTTCAAATCTGTTTACTGTCTGAGATCTTTGACTATTGATTATCATCTTAACTTTGATGTGTTACTTACTCTGGAAGTGTTTCCTTATGGTTTAGTCTTGATGTGTCAGAGTGTGATGGTTGTTCTGATTAATGTGGAATAATAAAAAGTTCAGTTTAAAGTTGAAGTTGTCTGTCTTTAAACTGAACTCAGATTGTTAAACTTACCTGAGTTCATCAGCTCATAATCAGAGCTGCTCAGCTCAGGTGACTGAAGATCCTCCGTCCTCTGAGGTCATCTTCTCTCATGGGCAGTGCTGCTGGGGTTTCTGAACCTACCTACCTACCTACCTACCTACCTACCTATCTATCTATCTATCTATCTATCTATCTATCTATCTATCTATCTATCTATCTATCTATCTATCTATCTATCTATCTATATTCGGGGATGGTGTCTTGAGAGAACACTTATTTTGAATTGCCGCTTTACAAATATAGTGTATTGATTGAGATGCATCTGGGTAGACATTTTGAACAGGGGCCATCTGAGAGAAGTGTTTGAAAACACTGAGTTCTTTGTTTACCCTGCATAAAGATGATTTTCTGCCTGCAGTCAGTAGAGAGCGTTGAGTTGTGTAATCTAATGGCCTGAAGAAGAACTGCTGCCTTTTCCTGTAAACACTGAGGCTGGACTGCCTTCACAGTCTTCACAAACGGAAAACAATTTTTATTCCACTGCCCACCACACATCGTTATCACATTCAACAAGACCCACTGTCATTATTTAAACATTTTTGATCATTAATTGCAGTGATTTTAGATGAAATTATGATTTTACATGATTTTGAAATCATTAGATAAAGGTTATCCATAGAATACATATAAAATGCACATCTTATATTAGTATAACAGTCAAAGAGTCACATGGTGTTTCTTTAGTGAATAAGGATAAATCAGACCAGGTGAACCATCAGCTCCTTTAAAACTGAAGTCACACACTGCTCAACAAGACAGAAAGCACAGAATCATTGAACATAAACACTAGAATGCACTCAGACAGCGCAGGCCCCCCCATGGCCACAGTTCTCAGCCATATTGTCATTTTGACCATAAATATTAGTCCTACCTTTATTTCATCTAAATATTTAGATTCCTTGACCATGAAAACATACCTTAGCTACTGGATTCATAATGATATCTATTTTAGTTCAGTAGTTATTCACAGACATCACATTTTTTGCCATGGCCACCAGACGCTGATCCCGATCAACACCAAAATTGAACCAGTTCTTCCTTTTCCCATGCTGAACATTTCCTGAAAATTTCATCCAAATCCATCCATAACTTTTTGAGTTATTTTGTTCACAGACGGACAAACTCTCCTGAAAACATAACCTCCTTGGCGGAGGTAAAAATCAAATCGTAAAATCTGAAAAAAAAAAAATACTTTCAGTATAATTACATTTAAACTAGTTATTAATATTAACTTTTCAAATAGGAAAGCTCACTGTGATTCAATTGTTAACATACGGTAATTGAATAATGTAAATGTAGTTCATGTTCAGAGTTATTATGAGCTAACTATATATTAACACTGCTTGATGTTAATTTCTGTACTTTAAATTCATTACAATTATTATTTGTTCACCTATTTAAAGGGTTTTTATTTTGTGGTAAGGGTATATTGTATTTTAGAATTTGTTGTGTAGGCTTTTTTTTGTTAAGCATGCAAATTTGGTGACACATTTTCATATAAATTAAAGACAATGGTAAAAACATTGCTATTAGACTTCTTATGTAAGCATATGTAAATCCCAGATGGAGGGGGCCGTCATATAGAATATCGCATCATATAGAATAACGTTAGATAGAGACGGTTCTGCATGCACACGCAAACTCATACACACTTGCACACATATAATCCAACAGCAGCATGCAGCATAAAGAGCAAATGTAGATGTTTCAATTTCAGTTTCACATGCAATTCAACAAATAAGTAATCAGGGCACAACTTAGATTTAAGAGATGTTAATAAACCGATTGAATCGATATCATTATCGATATAATTTTTTCAGCGGAGTATGGAGAGTGTATCAGTGCACTATTATACATTCAGGCAGTTTGCAGAGTTTTCTGTCTTTGTTTTATAGCTGTGGCGGTGTTGTCTCTTTTTAAATATGGTCTTTTACCTCCTAACGCCTCAATGAGGACTTCCTGCTTCAATGGAGACAAGCACGCCACAGCTGTTGTCATCGTGAATCCGTGATTCTGTGATCGATCACGGGGTCTGTTTAAAAATGCTATGAGGAGTTTTTAAGTAATTACAAAAAAGTCTCCCTTTTAGATATATGCCTGATGAAAATACACACTTTAAGATGAGTTTGTAGCATCAAAATAGGTTAGCTATAAATGCTGTTCCTTAGCTTTGCGGACAGGGCTGACTGGCCTGGATACTCAACTTCAGAAACAAGACAATTAAAAATAGAGCAAATGTATATTACTCGGACACGTCTTAGAGCACCGGGCTGAAAGTGGCGATATATAGCCAACTACAAACAATGATAGGCCTACTAAGTTTTCCAAAAATTGCTTGTAGTCACACATCAAAAACTACCGCTCGTAACTAGAAAGAGATACATTACCTCGTGGCTTTGCATCCTGTAAGTTGTTGAAAAAGAAGTTGTAAAGCAATGCAGAGTTCTGAGGAAGGTCCGAGCTGCATTCATCAGCATCACAACAAACACACGCTTTGGCTTGGGTAACAGTCGCCGTGCATGCTCATGGGTAACAGAGTCTTTATGTCGCCAGAAATAGATTCTCCTCATAGCATCTTTAAAGAATCGCGTGCGCACTGATCCAGGATGGGTCACACCTGGCTTGATGAATCCGTGTGCTCTCAGCCTCGCTTGTTTTTTTGTGCAACCAAATAATCCTGAACCCCCTTGTTTTGGATTCAATGAGCTGAGCTTAATCATTTTTCCTGGATGTCTGAATCCTCTTTTTGTGCATCAGGCCCCTGGAGGAGACTGTGTGGAGAGAGCAGACCCCTATAAAATAAAATCTTCACAGCCTGGTTCAACAAACAGCTCAGGTCCAAAATAATTAGACACTGATGTGATCTCTCTTCTTCTTTTATTTTTATTTATTTTTTTTCCCCTTGTCTGCATTATCTTTATAGCTGAGCACTGTCTGGTGGCAGCGTTGGAAAGACTAATGCAATTTTTTTTTCCTAGCAGTGAGAGATATGTGAATATGATTCACTGCTATAGTGACCATCACCAGCCCTCCCTGTAGGCTACTCCATCATATAAAACTTTATCTAACCCCTGATGGGAGCTGGAGGGGAGGGCCGTGCCACACCACAGTGTGAAAGAAGGGGAAACAGTGACAGACAAGACAGGACAAGACAAGACAAGACAAGACAAGACAACTGGGAGAAGAACAAACAGGTATTGTAGCTAGTTTAAGATAGTAGTTCAAGTGCTGTGCTGATGTAAGTCCATACTGGAAGTATGTGGTGTGTATGAAGAGGGTGGCTCATGTGTAGAGGGGTGGGAGTGGGATGAAGACCCTGGTTCGGGTAGTGGAGGTGGAGGGAGGTTAGGAGAGGGATGAAGACCCTGGGTGGGGTGGGTGTGTGTGGGGGGTAGGGAAGGGATAAAGACCCTGGTTCGGGTAGTGGGTTAGGACAGGGAGGGTTGAACGGGATGAAGACCCTGGTTCGGGTAGTGGGTGTGGGAGGGGGGGTGGGAGGGAAGGGGATGAAGACCCTGGTTCGGGTAGTGGGTTTGGGAGGGGGGTAGGAAAGGGATGAAGACCCTGGTTCGGGTAGTGGATGAGGGAAGGGAGCCAGGGACACCAGAAATGTGGGGTCTTGATAGTAGGGGCGGTGTGAGCCTACATGAATAAGAGGTGGAGTGGCATGCATCCCAGTATGTGAGAAGACGTATAAGAGGGGGGGGGGGATGGGATGAAGACCCTGGTTCGGGTAGTGGAGGTGGAGGGGAGGTTAGGAGAGGGATGAAGACCCTGGTTCGGGTAGTGGGTGTGGGAGGGGGTAGGGAAGGGATAAAGACCCTGCTCGGGTAGTGGGTGTGGGAGGGGGGTGGGGAAGGGATAAAGACCCTGGTTCGGGTAGTGGGTTAGGACAGGGAGGGTTGAACAGGATGAAGACCCTGGTTCGGGTAGTGGGTGTGGGAGGGGGGGCTTGGGGCCGGGTGGGCGGGTGCTGTCTGCGGAGGGCTGCCTGCCTACTGGCATTCGGGGCCCCAAGCCACCCAGGAGCCAGACCCCCGGGACCCGACCCCTCCCCAGAGGGGGGGCCACGAACCACAGCTAGGTCAGGTGGGGCGAGATGTGGGTGTGTAGCGGTGGGGTCGAGGTTGCCGCCTGCCCCCCAGAAAAGCCGAGGCCATGAGAAGCGCCGGAGACCGCTGCCCAAGCGCCGAAAGAGGCCCCTGAGCCACCCGCACAGGACAGCAACCCCGAGGCAGCCCGCCATGCCGAGGCCCCCAGTGAGCAACAGGCAAGGACCCCGCACCACAGCCCACCAAGGGACACATGCCCCAGCGAGGCCCACTCCGCCCCCAGGGCCCGCCAGGCCAAGGCCAGGCCTCCACCCGCAGCCACCAGAGCCCAGCCGCACCTCGAGAGCCGCTGCACCACCCATCCCCGCAAAGTCATAGCCAGCAAGCCCGACCCCACAGCCGCACCAAGCCTATGCTAGTGTCAAACCCTATATCACCAACCCCCTCGTTATTCTGCAATTTGCTCCCAGACAAGATACATTATCCCTACACCGTGATTAAGTGCAGCTAAGTGTGATGTGGTGCATTAAAACTGGGGACAAACAGGTCGAGTGGGGGTCCACCAACCCCTCCTCTCCCTGCCTGGCCCAGAAAAGTGGATGTTGTGTTGCATTAAAAAAAACAAAGGATAGGTGGGGCAGGCAAGAGGGGAACAGAGAGCGGCCACAGCCCAAAACAGATTGCGCCCACCCTCCAGCCCCCCCCAATTAGTGTATGTAGTGCAGTTAAAACAGGAGGACGGAAGAGACAGAGGGGTCGAACTGGTTGCTCCCTCTATCATCCCCGACCCCCAGAACTCTAAGTGTTATGAATGTGCCCAACAGTGAAAATATATACAAAAGTGCAATGTGTGAGTGGTGAAGTGCAATTAAGAGGTAGGGCTAGTGAGGGCCGGGCCCAACCACCCACAGCAGAGCAGGGGCACAGAAGCAGCACCAAGCGGCTCCCCGAACAGTAGGCCCCCGGGATCCACAAGCGACAATTCTCTCTTCTCTTCTTCTTTTATTGAGGATTTCTGGTTTGGGTAATTAGGGGCATGACTGACTTGGCTACATGTCCATGAAGAGCTGCTATTGGTCAGTCCCATCTCTACTTCTCCTCTTCATGAGTGAGTAGGTATAGATAAAGTTTGGTTGTGATGACACGCACAGTGAGGCAGTATCGATAAAGACACATTAAAGACGTTCTTCAGCCTCCTTTAGTAATCAAATCTTTGGTGTCTCTTGGCTTCGTTCAGTTCTTTGTACAGTCCATGGTTTTTATTCCTCATTGTGATCATGATGTTTCGACATACACACGTGGATAAAATTGTTGGTACCCTTCATTTAATGAAAGAAAAATTCACAGTGGTCAGAAAAAAAACTTGAATCCAACAAAAGTAATAATAAATAAAAATTCTATGAAATTTAACCAATGAAAGTCAGACATTGCTTTTCAACCATGCTTCAACAGAATTATTTAAAAAAGATGAACTAATGAAACAGGCCTGGACAAAAATGACGTGTGTAAATGACCTCCTCTGTCCGGCCCAGCATGGACCCTGCAGAGTTTTATTTATTATTTATTATGCTGGAGACCTCTGTGTGCAGCAGTGATTATCACATCATCTGAGCGTGGATGATTTTGAAACCATTAACAGGAATCGTCATTTTCAGTGGACTGTTTTTTGGACAAGCACAACTTTGGTGAGTCCTCTATCTGAATCAGACTCACTGCAGGTGTGCAGACAGAGGCAGGACTTTTCAGAGACCTTGTCCTTGAGGGACAAGTTTCTAAAACAGAAACTCCGTCCATCTGTCCACAGCCATCAAACCTGCTCTTGTTTACCACAGTTGCCCATCCCTGGTCTAAAATCTGTTTGAGAGGGTGCGTGCACAGTGGGACCTCACCCTAAGGTTGAGCCTCAGCAATGCTCCAAAGTCTCATTTCATTATCAAACAATGACCATAACAAGTCCCTACTCTGTCTCAGTTCAAACAGGCCCTGCAGCAGAATCACAGCCCTGTGGACATCTGATGTCAATTTAACATCAATATGACATCAAACACTGACATCAAATTGTTATAATTTGGTCAAAAACATAAATCAATCCATTGAAAGACATCAATCAGCGTCACGTTTTGTGCAGCAACGTTGTTTGGATGTCAAATATACTGATTAACAATGTATGATGCAGTAACTGAATGTGAGACTAATCCTTTGGTTGGACCGTTTTTTACGATCATCAGGAAGTCAAAGTTTGTAGGCTGTTAATCATGGAAGTCAACATCTTGACCAGTCTTCAACATCAAATTCATGTGGCTCTAGCTTTTGGTGAATTTGTAACATGAAAAGCACAAACATTTGAGAAAAGAGGTGCAGCAGCTCTCTTAAACTTTCTTAATTTGAAACACCAGTCTCACATTTGCTTCTTCATGACTTTGAATAATCACAGGAATTATTGCACAGCCTCCACGTCCCTCTGCTCTCAGTGCTCACTCACAGCTCAGTCACATATGTATATATATATATAGATATATATATAGTATATATATACACACACACACATTGTAATATATTAGGTACTCGTTTACAAGTATTAGGTTAGAGCCTCTTTTTCCTATGAACTGCCTCAACTCAACAAGGTGAATAAATAATTTGCCTTGAAAAAATAAGAAAGAACATCACAAATAAGCTCTTTCTGATTTAACATTATCCTTAGAGTCATTTAAATACACTTTTGGAAACAGACTTCAAAGATCCTGTCGCTGTTTAAAGCTCTGAAGTTCTCTCCTCATTTTCACTGTTTCTTCTTTCACCGCTTTGTTTACCTTTATTAATGTGACTCTTTCTCATTCTTCTGTTTTTCAGGTGGCTGGTTTAATTCTCCATGTTCAGACATCAGCTCCTACATCTGTGCAAAACAAGCAGGATGTTGACAAACTGACAGAAACTCCACTGTCTAAGATCTTTGATTTCTGATTGTCATGTTTACTTTGTAGTGTTCTGTCACTTTGTCTGGTTGTGACAGTTATATTTTTTATGGTTTAAACTTGTAACTGTCAGTCTGAGATCTTTGATTATTGATTGTCATGTTAATTTTGATTGAACATGAACTTGTTGTAGTCGTGTCAGAATGTGATGATTGTTCTGACTGATTTGGAATAATAAAAAAGTTCAGTTTAAAGTTGAAGTTGTCTGTCTTTAAATGTCCTCAGATTGTTAAACTCACTGAAGAATCAACAACAAAAACAGAGAGAGCAGAAAGCAAAGACAAAAGAGTTGAAATGCTGAAGTGACCTTCACTGATCCTGACAGCTCCACACAGCACAGATGTCCCTCAGCATGTTTCTTCATTAATGCTCTGATGCCTTTCTGTTTCCTCCAAATCAACATGTCAAGTCTTTACTTTGACTTTTATTAAACCCTTCAGCAGCTTCTGTTCAGGCTGTGACCTTCAGGAGGGGTCATCATGTGTTTCATTGACCTCTATGTCACAGAAGGTCAGAGTTCATCAGCTCAGATCAGAGCTGCTCAGGTGACTGAAGATCCTCTGAGGTGATCTTCTCTCATGGGCAGTGCTGGGGTTTCATCAGCTCGCTGCTCCAACTGTCTTCAGACATGAAATCAAACGCACCCTCAACCTGCAGGACATGTTTTTAAAAAAATATATATAGAAAGTTAATTACTATGTTTTAACATATTTACCCCCTTCAGTGTGTTTTAAATGTCTTCTCCATGTTATTGAGCACTCTTATTCACAATAACAAATTCCAATGAGACATATCTGAAACTGTAGATATCTAATTACAACTCTGTCAAGTCAGAATGTTATTACTGATGTCTTAAGTGACAGTTTTGACCAGGTGAAATGACGTTGCATTGACGTTGTTTTTCCACCTCCCTGGGGCTGTAGAAGGAAGGTTGGTTTTTGCATGAGGTTTAGTGACGAATAAGAGTTTGGGCTATGAAAAATTCAAAGATGTTTTGATAAATTGTTTTAAGCCTGCATCAGGTTCCCAAAATGTGTATTTTGTACTTTCAGTCAGTTTCATGTAATTTTAAATAGCATCTGAGTGATTTTTTTTTTACCAAAAGAAAGATGGTTTTCCCTGAACATGTCATGTGGTATAACTGAAATAAAAGGAGAAATATAAAATATATATTACCCCACAGAGTGTAAGCAAGTGTACTAATAAAACAGTAATATTTAAAAAAAAACATTTGACAACCATTTGATAAATTCTGTATGAACTGATATGTTATGAAGATACACTATATTACCTGACCTCAACCCCATAGAACACCTTTGGGATGAATTAGAGCAGAGACTGAGAGCCAGGCCTTCTGGTCCAACATCAGAATGGTCAAAAACTCCCATAAACACTCCTAAACCTTGTGGACAGCCTTCCCAGAAGAGTTGAAGCTGTTATAGCTGCAAAGGGTGGACCCACGTCAGATTGAACCCGATGGATTAGGAATGGAATGTCACTAAAGTTCATATGTGAGTCAGGGCAGGTGGGCAAACACTTTTGGTAATATAGTGTATGTTAGTACACAGAAAAAAGGATTACAACTTTCTCCCCATGATTGTCCTAGTCACACCAACAGACACAAACCATTTACACTGCCTGACCATGCTGTTTTTACAGAAGAAACCGACAGATTCGAGCTGACACTCATCAAGGTCATTTGAATTTGTGCTTTTTATCATTTAAACAAATGAAAAAAACTGTGAATGGCTGTAAGTGCAGACAGGAGGAGTTTGGACGTGAATCCTGAATTTGAGCGGGAGCCAGTGAATCTGCTGGAGGATGGGGGTGATGTGGTGAAAGGAGGGGGTTCTGGTGGTGATGCAGGCTGGTACAGTTTTGGACCAGTTGGAGCTTATAGAGGGATTTGTGAGAGGCACCAAAGGGGAGTTAGGGGCTGTTTAAATGAGGCCTAATACAGTCCAATCTAAGAAGTTTTCACTGCATGACAGCCTTGTGTTTGCATGGGAACTCTATGCAGAGTGCCCAAATACAGAAACTTTTGAAAACAGGGTCCAGAGTGGAGAGTTCTCATGCAGTGCCATGTAAACCAAAATCAGAGCGTTTCAGGGTGAAATGCTGACGTCACCACATGCGCAGTACTTTTTCACATGAAGGCTGCGTACGCATACCAGGAACAACAGCTTCATCGTCTACAGACTAACATGTGAGCTGCTTACTCGATTTGTTATCCAGATAAATCTATCCAGACTGATTTGTTGTCCAGAAAAGAAACTCCGCCTTTGTGCGCCCCACTCGCCATTGTTGTTTGTGAAAAGTTCTTCTTCTTTGTACGTGTACTGTAGCAGAACTGCCTCTCTGCAGACCTACATCTCCATCCACTGGACCAGCATGCACACTACATGGGATTTATTCAGTTCCAGCATCTTCGTCTAAGTGTATATGAACTTTGTATGAGGAAAAATCTTTGTGTTTTTAGTCACAGAGTCTCTGGATAAACAGCGCATTAGCTACAATAATCAATACGAGAGGTGATGAGGCTGTGGACCAGGACAGCAGTGTGTGTGGGTCAGGCAGGGGTGGAGATAATTAATATTTTAAAGTGGAAATTTGCAGACCAGCTGAGGAGGTTATTAGTGTGAGACAAAAAGTGAGCAGCAGGGGACGACACCCAGACTCTTAACCTGAGGGGAGGGGGATACTGTGGAGCATCTATGATGAGAGACAATCTGTCAGATTTGGAATAGGTAAATTTGGTACAGATGAGGAGTTCTGAGGAGTTCTGTTTTATCATGGTTGAGTTTAAGAAATTTGGAGGTGAACCGGGGTTCAATTTCTGAGAGGCAGTGGGAGGGACGCGTCAGGTTTACTGGACAGATAGAGCTGGGTGTCATCTGTGGAGCAGCGAAAGTGGATAGTGCCAAATGTACCAAAGTTATTGCCAAGTGGGAGGAGATAGATAATGAAGAGAAGAGGTCCCAGGATGGAGCCCTGGGGCACGCCTGAAGAGACAGTAACCCTCGAAGTGGTAATCCTGTTTTGTATTTTCTCTTTTTTTTTTGATATCTACTTGCATTTTTTCCAACATCCTGTTGAACTGAACACATATACTTATTTTTTACAGCATTTTAAATGAACACATAAATATAGAAATAAGTTATATTTACATCATAAACATTAAATAAAGCCCTTAAAATGAAGTACATTCACAAATGAGACAAAAAAATACGCACTTCCCAGTATACTTCCTTTGAGCTTTGGAGGAAACAAACCAAAAATGCTACTGATTAGGTTCATCTTGTCTTCTTAGAACATAAGTGTTTTAGTGTTCTTTTTTAAAGACAAAAAGGTATGGTTACCTTGACATGTTTCGACGTTACTCTGCCGTCTTTTTCAGAAGCTGTCATCCTGACAGCTGTGACATGTCTTTCAGGAAACGGGGCACGGACACCATCAACAGGGATGAAGGAGCCTTTCAGCTCTCACACACCTGGGATTCACTTCTCAAGAGGCCGCCAGGAAACGGGGGACGTAGCCGGCGAGACAGATCACGTGATCAATCTATCCCGCCTACTACCGGAAACAGCTGATAAAAAGACACATCACAGCTGTCAGGATGACAGTTTCTGAAGAAGAATTGCAGAGTAACGTCGAAACACGTCAAGGTAACCACACCTTTTGTCTTTAAAAAAGAACACTAAAACACTTAAACCAAAGATGCATTTAATACTACAGTGAAAATAACAAAGACAAAACTTTCTCACAATGAAACCTACTTAGAACAGTGCTCTATTTGAACAGAAATGTTGTGTTATTTTCCTTCTGGGCTGTAAATTTCTCAGTGACCCTCTGACTGAAGTCCATCATCTCCGTCTCCAGGCTCTCTTCCGTTGACAGCATGTCCAGTGCACTCAGCCTGTCCTGGTTCATGGTGTTATTCAGGAAAGTTTTGATCCTCTTTAACCCTTTAAGGCCCAAGACCATAGATTACAGCCAGAAAATTCTATTTTTTTTTGGAGCTGAAGTGTTTGCTTCACTTTCTAAAATCCATAAAAATCAAAATGCCCATAAAATTCAACATTTTTCGGATCTCATTTGATACATTGGGTGTTTTTGTCAACTGATTATTCATTTGAGGACATTTTTATCATTTATCTGATTGTATTTAGATGTTATTTTTTGTAATTTGTTGATCATATTGAGTAAAAGGAGGTATTATAAAAGCATCAAATATGATACAATTGGCTTTATAGGGTTATGTCTGAGAAGCAGCTCAGCATCTGCAGTGGTCATGGTGTGGTGATGAGGATCTTTAGCAGAGTGACAGTTTCTGAAAATACCTTTAAAGATTATTTTCATCAACAGCTTGATAAGATCCACAGCTCCACAGCAGGCCTTGAACTCCTCCTCTCTGTAGATTCAGACTGAGCTCTGTCTTCAGCTGATTCTGTTGAGCTTTGGGTCGAACCTCAAGTAAATCTTCAGGAAACATTGTGTGGTGCTGTGTGAACCTGTGAGCCTGCAGCAAAGAGGCTCTAATGAGATGGTCAGTGAAGGAGAATCGTTCCCTCAATGTGGTGTAGACCTACAGAGGGGGATTAAAAAATTGATCATAAGTTAACATCAGAGTTTACTTTAAAAAAAATCAATGCAACAGTCAAAGTTTAACTTGCTCAAACAAAATAAAGCTGTAATTAATGTCATTTCCACCATTAAAAAAAAAAAAAAAACATTTCTTGTGTCAACTAAACAGTGTCTTATTTTATACATATCTTATGTCTCATGGCTCAAGAACCTAAACACAAATTAAATCTTATGTACCATTGAAATTTGTTAGTTGTAAGAATTTATTTGTGGGGTTTTAAATTTTGTGAAACATTAAAGAGGTAAATAATGTGTTGTTTACACTTTTTGGGGAACAAAACATAATTTTAAATAGTAAATTGCAAAAAATAAGTTGATACCATTATCAATCTTTTTTGTAAGTTTTTTAATTACTTTCACACAATGTAACAGTAATCTTTAATGACAGTGCAATAAACCTTTGTAATTTCTGCATGCACATGTGTAAAATATTAAAATTACAGTTTGTCTTATCTTTGTTTCTTTGCATTTCAGACTTCGTATCTTTTTTTTACTTTCATTGGTTTACATTGTTTCTGCTTTTCCATAGTTTTGAAAAACATATTTTTACAGTTCCCTTTAGATAATATTTTCAACAAAACAATATACCATTTTTTTCAATTAAATATTAAATGAGATTCTAGCAGGGTAAAACAAACTTAGCCACCCATTAAAAGCCCAAGTTCCTTCTGAAATCATGTTGTTTTAGTTAAAAACATGGAAGAATAAAAAACATATATATTTTTTTAGAACTTAAGTCTGCAAAAGTATAATGGTCTACTGAACAAAGTATTTATCCTCTTGGCAAACTCATATGTGGCTCCTAATCTGAAGTTTAGTGCCACGTGTGACATTAAATGGAAAACTTTGTTGGCCTTTTAGGATCTCCAACACCTCTAATCGGTAAGACACATCCTAATCTAGTCTTCAGTGTCCTCACTGCCTCTTACTGATTTTTTTTCTCCGATACAATCTCACCACTTCTGTGATCCTCTGATGGTTCTCTGGACTGAGTACCTGACCCTTTGTCAGACGCATAATTAAATCCAGTGCTGCTACGGTGACGTGTTGATATGATTGACAGTACTCGCTGTCCAATCACATGAGGAAAACAAACACCAAAACAACACTAATTCACCTGCCAGTCAAAGTTGGAGAGTGCAAAGTTCAAGCTGCTCAAATTTTCTCCACCTTGTGAGAACTGTACGCCTGTACCCTTTCATTTGGTGAATCATTTATGGCAGGAAGTGTCTGATCAAGCAGGAATTAGCATAGATGTTAATGCCTTCAGTGGCAGTTTTCGTAAGATCTGAATCAAATTTCTTTGGTCCATAAAATAAATATTTTTGCTCCACTTCTGACATGTTTTTGGAGGGATTGTTGATTGAGTGACTTAACTTTTAAACCAAGGCAGTAGTGCCCACCTAGTGTCTGATTGGTCCGTGAATGTGATTGATAGATTGATCGTCCAATCACCTGCTGGATGTGATTCTGCACTTCCCAAACACTTTCTATGAGCTCTTTCCCAGATGGACAAGTGGGACTGGCTGAACTAGTGTGATACTGAACTGATACGTCATAGTTTTACAAACTCGCAAAGCACCCCGCTAGGAAAACAAGAGCATTTCAATAAATTATTTTAAATGTTGTCAAATTATTCAAAGATTCAGATCAGTTTTTCGCAGTTTCATAGCCAAAAGAGACAAAGAAAACCAGAAAAGGTTGAGATTTTTGTCTTTATGTGTACAAAACATTCAATAAGATATAAAAACAATCAGCTTTGTGCCTAGAGAGTCCAAAAGTCAAAGCTTTGAGTTTTATAAGTACATCATTAAGTCATCAGCATGTTTCTAAAACTTACAGCTCATGTGAATAAATCAGGCTTGGTGACAAAAAAAAAAAAAAAAAAATCAAACTCTCCGGCAACATCGTCACAAGACGTCCTCCATCCCTCTGATCATTTAACAGGTGCTGAGGTCCATCTGACAGATGAAGTGCATCCTTGCACTGCAGTCTAGATTAGCCCAACCATCTGCAAGACAAAACATTCAATCATTAACAGTCTGAACAGCTGATACAAAGACAAACAATATGACAACAGAACAAAAAGTCTGCAAATGCTGTTACAATGGATTATTCTCCCCTCTAATAACATCAGTTAGTGCTGTATCTTACATCGTTGGAAAGCCTGATTACTTTATATAGAGGTACAACTTTGTTTGGGTCCTGCATCCATGCCCATGAATGAAGAATTCTAACAAAGTTCTACCTTGTGATGAAGGAGACCAATCAGGCTTTCCAGCAATATAAAATACAGACACGGACACAGTTGTTGGTGTCCCTCCGTTAAAGAAAGACAAACCCACATGGTCACTGAAACAACATGAAACTGACAAAAGTAGTTTCAGGCTTTCCAGCGTCAAACCAAGTGTTATTAAAGGGAGAAATAATGAGCTTTATAGTCTCTGATGAAGTTAAATGACAGGTGAAAATGCTGACTCACTGGAAGCCTGCAGGTAGATGCACTGGTGGATGTCAACGTCGTTTAACCTCCAAAAGTTAGAGTAGCCCAGGCGGCTCTGGTCCACCCACCTCCAGGTCTGCACACATCAACAAACAGAGGGTCGAACATGATGAGGACGTCAAACCGTCAGCTGTTTGATACTGCTCCATCGTTACATTTATGTTCACTGTGATACTCGGAATACCTGGAAATAAAATCCTCCGAGCCAAATGTTGCGGTAGGACGTCCTGAGACCTCTGAGGAAGTTGTCATCATACCAGTCGTGGGAAGAAGCCAGTGAAGCTCCCAGAATGGCACAGTGGGCCTTACGTACAGACACACATCCCAGATATTAATTTACAGACAGATTACATGATCCTCGTGGATTTTAGCAACACAAATTCTCATTAAGTGAGCAGATTAGAAATGCTACTCATAGAAGACTGAACTAAAGTGGATCACCTGCAGTTGCATGTGTGAAACAACAGGCTCACACTCTCATGATACATAATCAATCCTGCAAAATGTTTTATGGAGCATCAGGTGAATTTAAAAGACATAAAGACAGTAAACATTTGAGGACAGGAAGGCTAATAGCAGGGTAGATTCATTACCTCAGCGGTGGTCCAGGAGCTGAATTGGTGCACGTACAAATAGCAGGCGTTCTTGTATCTAGTCCAACCATAGGGACACTGCACGGCGGCCTCTGCAGAG
Source organism: Scarus forsteni (assembly GCA_036419115.1). Taxonomy (NCBI): domain Eukaryota; kingdom Metazoa; phylum Chordata; class Actinopteri; order Labriformes; family Labridae; genus Scarus; species Scarus forsteni. Next base: position 419,005 of record JAZDUH010000316.1, read on the forward strand.
GACAGAAGAAGATGAGGACATCCTGGATCTGAGAGGCTGATTAAAGAGTCCTTACCAGGAACAAACTGTGAATTCATAAATACAGAAACCTTGAGGCTGTGCATCCATCTCTGCTGCAGCCACCACGTCATCGTCCTCCTCTGTACAGAAGAGAAAGTCCAGTTCAGATCAGGAAAGGGGGCAGGACTGAGTCCAAGAGGGTAAACTAACGTGTGAGCACTTCCTGTTTCACTGTCTCAGTCTGTGGATTTTTCAATCAGTCTGTTATTCCTGACCAATGGTAAGTTCTGATTTTAATGTTTTTTTGGCATAAAATATGTTCCCTGCATGAGGACACAAAGATTTTATATTTTACTCAAGAAGATAACTATCTAGGACTAGAGTTTATCTGAATATTAGCAGGATTTTTTTGGTTAAAAATACCAGGTTAAAGCTATGGTCTATTTATCGGAAAGCTTGGTGCATCTTAATAACACCGCTTATGACTGGATGGTCAGAAAGGTAGGCTAGGATTTGTAAAGCATAAGTTCACCAAGCATCGTTAGCATTGTAAACTGAGCTGGTGGCTTCTTGCTCCTGTCAGAGGGGGCAGTTGTTGGGAGGTGACACATTGAGGTCGGGATCTTGGAACACAGAGGGAGGGGTGGAGTGAAGGGGTGGCTGCTAAGCCAAATCTGTCTTAATAGCCAAAACTGGTTTTCAAGTCGTGAGACCCTAGCTTTTGAAGACTTATTCATGATTTTTAATAGTATGTTTGTGGCTACGAAATTATTGTAAACATTCGCCATATGTCAAATTATTAATATAATTGATAATATAACTGATAAACTCTTCATTTGTCCTGAAAGAGCTGGCAGATGGGGCAACTGCAACAGTATTAAACACACTAGCAGTTTTCTTTTCTTAACATTCAGCTGGAACACAGTTAAATGTGTCTGTTTGAAAGTCTTTCAGACTTTGAAATCATTCTTTATAACCAGATAAATGTTTTCCTGATCTGTTCTTTTTAACAAGCTTGCCTTGCTTTGCACATCTTCATCAAAAATAACAAAAAGAAGATTAAACTGTGCATCTTTTGTCCCCAACAATTATTATTATTACTATGATATTATTAATTTCTTCTAACATTCTTTTTTTCTCTAATAAATCTTAAAACTTTTTGTTTGAGCTTAATTGTATGTTTTTGCCACAGGAAACTGATAAAGCTTTAGCTTATTTTATAAATGTTTTGGGCTGGACTTAGGAAGTACTTCATCTCTGAATAACTCAAGATGACAAAAGTTAATTATTCAGTTTTTTACCTTCAGGAGCAGGAACTTCATCTTCTGGTGCTGAGGAAACAGAAAAAGAGTTACAGTGATTCAGAGAAAAAGCTTCTGAAGTCTCATTTCACAGCAGACTTACGGTGTTCCTCCTCCTGCAGCTCCGGTGCTGCAGCTTCAGCTTCTGGATCTGCTGCAGCTTCAACTTCTGGAACTTTCACTACAGCTGCAAAAAGAAAAAGTCAGGTTTCATTATTTTCCACGTTATTCTATAAGAGGACATCACCAAACGTAGTTCAGCCAAACCCAAACACTGTACTTGTTCTTTTTATTTTGTCATTATCTCATTTATAATTCAGTTTATTTTCACACAGTCTTTGGCTAACATGTTTGTGCACAGCCACATGATGGCAGTAAAGTGTTGACATTGTTTCAGCTCTGACTCTGATCCAGAGAGAAGAAACACATTTATGACTCTGATACTTCCTAAAACATTCAGGGAGCTGCTCAGATAATTCTCTGAGCTGCTGGTTTAGATTTGGCTGTGACAGCAGGAGGGAAAAAAGGGAAAACACTCTAAGGCAGCAGGTAACTTTCACACATGCAGCTCACCAGTTCAGGATTATTTCAGTGTGTTTATCTTAGAGTGTTTTTTGTAGATAAGGGATGTTATTAGAAAGTAAATATTCAAAATAAATAAATTTAAAAAACAAAATAAAAACATAATAGTAAGAACTAACAACATGATATATTTGACAACTTTTTGTAAACATGATAGTTTTTATGTGACATGAAGGTGCTGTGTAAAAATTATCAGTGTTTTAAAAACAAATGAACCAAAATAATGAAGGAAGTTTTGAAATCATGGCCTTGGAGCAGCATTCATTTTAGTGACAAAATATGTTCACCTTAGTTTTCATCAACAACATTTTCCTCCTATAAAAAGTATAGAGTAACTAATAAATACAAGAGCACATGGACAACAACTCAAACTAAACTAACTGACATTTTCAACAACAAATAAAAACTAGACTAAAATGTCTGACAGACTTAATCCAATCAGACCTAATATGGTCATGTAGGAAGTAGAGACAAGTGATGAATCTATCCAATCACAGCTACTTTGGTTGTGTTAAAGGTTGGATGAGTTCAGAGGGACATCCAATCACAGCTGCCTTAGCTTGGTGGTGGTGGGATAAGTTGTGGAGTGATCCAATCAGAGCTGCTCTCTTTATGAATTGATATATTCATGTAGAGCAGGTTCACTGTTTGTTGTCAGTTCTGGTATTGTAACTGAGATGCTCTGCCAGGTAGCCTAAATAAAGGAGACTGCATTTCACACAAAGGAACATTTGTTTCTGTTCATTTAGACATTCAGACTTTACTAACATTCAATAAAGGCTTAGTAGATGTTTGATTTTATCCAAGAGGAAAACAGGACTTCAGAAATTCAAGGAAACACAACAAAAATGACTTAAACTTTATAATTTAAATTTTAGATGACTAAATTTACAGCAGATTTCATCGACTACTGTGTTTTGAAATGTCATCATTAGGCATAAGACCATTACTAAAACTGAACTGATAAAAACAGTTTTTAAAATTACCACCTTGTGTAAAACACAGGATGGCCACCATGTGCTATGTTTATCAATTTTTATCTCTGACTCTAAAAAGAAGAAAATCATAAAATGTAGTGAAAATATATTTGAGATTATTTCTGTTTTTTTCCTCTTTGAGTGTTTATGTGGTCTTTGAAGCTGTTAAAGGTGCTATGAGGAGAATCTATTTCTAACGCACCGAAAGACCCAAGCCAAAGTGTGTGTTTGTTGTGATGCTAATGAATGCAGCTCAGACCTTCCTCAGAACTCTGCATTGCTTTACAACTTCTTTTTTAAACAACTTACAGGATGCAAAGCAACGAGGTAATGTATCTCTTTCTAGTTACGTAGCGGTAGTTTTTGATGTGTGACAACAAGCAATTTCTGGAAAACTTAGTACTGTAGTTTTGTAGCAGGCTGTTTATTGCTAAATATATATATATATATATATATATATATATATATATATATATATATATATATATATATATATATATATATATATATATATATATATATATATATATATATATATATATATATATATTATATATAAACTCATCTTAAAATATGTATATTTCATATATATATTAAAAAGGATTTTTTATATATATATTATATAAAAGTATATTTAAAGTAGAATATGATAAATAAATAATAACTGTGCCATAAATGTTGGAGTATTTTCAGGATTATTTCAGTGTTTTTTTCTGTTCGAGTGTGATCGGAGATATCGTCTAATTCTGTTTCCTGAAAGAGATTTTTCACATGTAAGCCACAACATCTCAACCAAAAAAATAAAAACACTTCGTTCATGTGTCGCTGATGATTCAGATGGCAAGAAAAACATAATCTGGAAAAAAAAAACAAAATATTTTTGGGTGACTTTCTGCAAACAGAGTTCTGATGTACTGCTGTGGCAGCTGCACTGACGGTGAAAATGTGTTTTAAATAAAATAAACCTAAAAGATAAGACACATGTGAACTGAGTACTGAGACTTTAAAGCTCTGACTCCAGTCCTAAAGGAGAATATGAACCTTTAACAAAAAGTTTAAATGATAAAACAATCTGACCTGCTGCAGCTGAGAGGGCGAGAAAGGAGAGCAGTAGGAGAGCCTTCATGATGAAGATGATGAGGAGGAGGCTGAAGCTGCTGGCAGGCTGACAGTCAGTCAGAGATATGATCTAATCTTCAAGCTGAGTCTCCGCTGATGCTCCAGTTTGATAAGAGTGACCACTCTCCCTTTTTATACACACCTGAACGTGACCTTTGACCTGGGGCAGACAGTCTTTCTACAACAAGGAAACACTGACAGGAGCACGATGATCTAAACTGACTGATATAAAAATATTACGATGATTGTTCTTTGTTACACAATTACTGACACAGACTCAGCTGCACCTGAGCAGAGAGACTGTAAAGTCATTTTATGAAGGTTTATGATCAGTGAGTCCTGAAAAAGAATAGAAAAAGGAAAATAAAAACAGGATCAAATGACTTCATTAAACATTTAACCCCGTATAAAGTTTTTAATGGAAGTTCATTCAGGGACAAACTTTTCATCTTTCACTCTCATGGTCTGAGTGTCGCTCCTCTAACGGTCCAATCACAGAGCTCCTGTTTCTTTAAATATGGTCGTCTAAAAACACATTGACAAAATTGTTGGTACCCTTCCATTAAAGAAAGAAGAAAAACCCACATTTTTTACTAAAATAAGTTGAAACTGACAAAAGTAATAATAAATAAAAATTCACAAAAAAATATTACATGAAATCAGACATTGCTTTTGAATTTTGGCTCAACAGAATCATTTTAACAAACAATCCAATGAACCTGGTCTGGACAAAAGTCATAAACTTAATTTTTTGTTGCACAACCTTTTGAGTCAGTCACTGCAATCAGGTGATTTCTGTAACTCTCAGTGAGACTTCTGCACCTGTCCACAGGTATGTTGGCCCACTCCTCATGAGCAAACTGCTCCAGCTGTCTCAGGTTTGAAGGCTGTCTTCTCCAGACTGCATGTTTCAGCTCCTTCCACCAATGTTCAACAGGATTTAGATCAGGGATCATAGAAGGCCACTTCAGAATAGTCCAGTGTTTTGTCCTGACCCATTCTTGGGTGTTTTTAGCCGTGTGATTGGCTCATTATCCTGTTGGAGGACCCATGACATGTGACTGAGACCAAGCTTTCTGACACTGGGCAGCACATTTCACTCCAGAATGTCTTGATAGTCTTCAGATTTCATTGTACCTGCACAGATTCAACACACCCTGTGTCAGATGCAGCAAAGCAGCTCCAGAACATAACTTAGCCTCCTCCATGTTTCACAGTAGGTACAGTGTTCTTTTCTTTGTATGCTTCATTTTTGCATACGTGAACACAGAGCTGATGTGACTTACCAAAAAGCTCCAGTTTTGTCTCATCTGTCCAAAGGACATTCTCCCAGAAGCTTTGTGGCTTTTCAACATGCATTTTGGCAAAATCCAGTCTTGCTTTTTGTGATTTGCTTTGAACAGTTATTTTCCTCCATTAAGTCCATTTTGGCTCAAACAGTGATATATCTGTCTCTTCAGTTTGTCATCAGTTTTCCTCCTGCAGCCACGTCCAGGGAGGTTGGCTACAGTCCTGTGGACCTTAAACTTCTGAATAATCTGTGCAGCTGTAGTCACAGGAACATCAAGCTGCTTGGAGATGGTCTTATAGCCTTTACCTTTAACATGCTTGTCTATAATTTTCTTTCTAATCTCCTGAGACAGCTCTCTCCTTAGCTTTCTGTGGTCCATGTTCAGTGTGGTACACACCATGATACCAAACAGCATAGTGACTTTTTACCCTTTAAATAGACAGGCTGATTACATACTTGCACACATGTGTGATACTAATTACAGGACACACCTTAGTTTCATATGTTCCTATGGTCAAATCATTTTCGATCTTTTCTAGGGGTAACCATCATTTTTGTCCTGGCCAGTTTCATTACTTTATCCCTTAAAACGATTCTGTTGAACTACAATTAAAAAATCAGTGTCTAATTGTCATTATTTTTTGTTAGTGTTAAGTTATTTCAGTGACCATGTGGATTTTTCTTTATGTAATGGAAGGAAACCAAAACTTTCGTTCACATGCATAAGTGTATTTTTGAACCTTGCCTCAATACTTGTAAAGTCTGAAACATCTGCCTGTTCTGGCTGACACGCTGTGTACTGAACCTCTGACTGTGTACAAGCCCTTTTGGAGATTTTGGACTTGCTATGTTTTTGCTGGATTTGTCTCTTCTTCAGTTTGAGAATGATGACATTAAAGTTCAGATGTTATTGTTGGGGTGTCAGCAATGAACTATTATTTTGATTCTTGTTTTTATTATTATTATTCTACTTCAACAAAATTATTTCCAGATCATTTTTATTTTAATATGAGTGCTTAATTATATGTCTTTTCAATGGGCAATTAATGAAGCTTTATTTTAATTAATCTAATTTTTTTTTTGGGCTGGACTTAGACCCCATCTACACAACAACACTGTCACCAGAAACAGAAAAAAAAGTTGTTTCTACTGCGTTTTCAAAGCACTCCACGTTCATACAGAGACAAAGTGATAATCATGTGAGCTCACACAAATCTGTGAAAATAAATTAAACAGCGAACATTCCAGGCCAGGTCAAATAGGTCCGTAGTGAAACAGTGGTGCTAAAACACGTGTCCGTGCACCAATGTTTCCTGTGTTTTTTTTTATCACACCTTCTTCATGTGAACATTTGAAAATGAAGAGGGAAAAACTTTTGCTCTGGGGATGACCTTGTTGCATAAACAGGCCTTAAAAAATACTTAAGATCTGAAAAAAACAACTCAAAATGCCAAAACATCATCGTTCAGTGCTGCAGCTTCAACTTTTGGAACTTTCACTCCAGCTGCAACATGTTAGTAGTGGGTAAGTAAATAAATAAATAAATAAATAATGTTTGTTATTCTTATTTTTATTTACCCTTTTTGTTCTTCTTATTTTGTCATGTTATTTAGAACATGGTTTCTGTTTTTTGTTTTGTTTTTACCTGGGCATGACACAGTTTCTCCACAACAAGGAAACACTGACAGGAGCACGATGATATAAACCGACTGATATAAAAATGTTACGATGATTGTTCTTTGTTACACAATTACTGACACAGATTCAGCTGCACCTGAGCAGAGAGACTGTAAACTACTTTAATGAAGGTTTATGATCAGTGAGTCCTGAGAAAGTCAGAATAGACAATCAAAACAAAAACAGGATCACCTTATTTTTTTCTTTTTTTTTACAAAATTAAACTCCATATAGAGTTTCTGATAGAAGTTCATTAAACTTGTACCATTAAGTCTTGGTGAACTTTTGCTGCTGGATAATAAAGTTAACAGCTTAGATTGGCACACGCTCCAAAGATACCTGCCAGCTTAAAGAGCCTTTTTAATCATGTTTATTAATATAGGACTGTTCAGACAATTTTGTCTCAAATCAAACACAAAAATCCAAATATTCACAATAACACTTGTGCCGATGTAGAGAATCACTGAGCAGTTTTTTATGTCTCTTGAATTTAAGAGGCAAGTTTAAAACTAAAATGTAACCAAAGGGCAGAGCATAGAATATATGAATGTAACACAAGACTGAAACAAAACAAGAGACAGGAGGAGAGTATTTAATAGCAGACAGAGAAAAGTAGGGCAGCACACAGTGGTTCACGTGCCTCACAAAAAGAAGGCTGATGGTTCAAAGCTCACTGAGTTAAATTACTTTTACAAGGGACAAATTCATTGAAGTAAAAATCTGTTACTGGTGGTTGTTTAACTTCAATGATTCACTTTTTCCTCACAAAAGAATGAATAATGCTTCAAAAAAGACCCTTACAGTAATTATTATGGAAAATTACAACTTCTACTTCCTTCAGAAAGTCGAATAAAGTCAGTCAAAGACTGTTGTGGAAATATTTTCCATTTTGTAGATCAAATATTGTCAGGTCAGTCTTGATGGTACATGATGGCAGATTTTTCTCTTTATGATGATCAGAGGAAGCTGAGGAACATTTCTCCCCATAGTCCGGGATAATTGTAGACACTTGTTGATAGGATTCCTTTGGATTGCTCCACCGTTCTGAGCCCTGGATGATTGCTGCCTTCAAAGGTTTACTTGAGGTCTTCCCAACCAAAGGCCTTTCCGAGGCCTACCTGGGGCCTGTCCCCATAAATGCATCATCTAAGGAGAAGAAGGCATTTTCCTTCCAGAAAACTTATTTTGCCCAAATTTTGTGATTTGTCTGGATGTCATGTTTGTTGGATGGCTTTGGATTATCACACTGCTGGCTGGCTATGATCTGTGTGGTCTAGTTGTACACTAACTCCTTGGATATACTGAAATATCTATTTTCTCCTGACCTTGAGATCCAACTTTCTCCATTATTCACCTCTAGACCCTTCTGTGCCTCCTGGTCGTATAAAGAAGCACACCATTTTCAAAATGTTTTTTCTTATACTTCTAACTCTGATCCTCTTCAGTCCTGGGACACATGAACTAAATCAAAATACAATGGGAAGGAAAGTTACCACTGCACTATGGACTACATTTTCAACATTTTCAACATCCTCAACAAGCTGCCTTGGTCTTTACCGTCAGTTTCCCAGCCGAGCTTGTCATTTAAAGAACAATGACTCTGTAAAAAGCAATTCAGAAATACTCTGCATCTTCCATGTCTTATGCTTCTGGATGACTGCTTTACTACAAAAGAAGACTCTTGCTCTCATGTTGTTTATTCTGCTGGTTTAAAGGTGCTATGAGGAGAATCTATTTCATACATAAACACTCTGTTACTCATGAGCACGGGTGGCGACTGTCGTAAAGACGGGACCCAAGCCAAAGCGTGTGTTTGTTGTGATGCTAATGAATGCAGCTCGGACCTTCCTCAGAACTCTGCATTGATTTACAACTTCTTTTTTCAACAACTTACAGGATGCAAAGCGACAAGGTAATGTATCACTTTCTAGTTACGTAGTCGTTGTTTTGATGTGTGACAACAAGCAGTTTATGGAAAACGTTTTGTAGCCGGCTTTATATCTCTACTTACAGCCCGGTGCTCTAAGATGTGTCTGAATAATATAAATTTGTTCTAGTTTTAATTGTCTTGTTCCTGAAGTTGAGTATCCAGGCCAGTCCAGTCCTGTCTGACCTGACTGTTAAGCTAAGGAATAGCATTTATAGATAACCTGTTTAGATGCTATTAAATTCATCTTAAAGTGTGTATTTCCATCAGGCAGATATCTAAAAGAGAGACTTTTTAGTAATTACTTCGAAACTCCTCACAGCATCTTTAAGAAAACATTACCCTTTGAAAAGTTAAAATCATCATGCTGATGATGATGTATGCAAATGTACAGCCTAACCCAGGGTCTTCAATTCCCTTGAATTGTTCAAACACTCCATCAGATTTTAAAAACAGAACAGGCCTTGGCCTGATACACTTTAATGTAAGAAGTCTCCTCCCTTAAAATGGATCTGATTAAAATCTGGGCTAACCAAACCAAAGCTGATATCATTGTCCTCTCTGAAACTTCACTTAACCCTTTGACTTTCAAACTAGGAAAAACAATTGCAACAAATTGTTGGTTATAATGTGGTCCTTCCTCTTCATTGAGCAACATTTCAGCTTTTTTATTTATCAGATTTCGCAATGAGGAGGCAGATATGTTGGTCATCCTGCTGTTTGGCTTGCCTGTTAAGGGTTAACCTCGGCATAAATGGATTTCTTTTATTTTTGCATTTTTTTTCTTCTGAAAACATCACAAAGAGTAAAGTTTGGACTTTTAATGGTTGACCCCGTTTTCTGAAGAATCATAGGTACATTTTTTAACATCAAATTTATTTCCTTCAACAAAATTATGATTATTGGAGGATCTGGAATATGTTAAAAAAAAGTTCATATTCCACTGCATGCCCTTGCTGTTGGATTTTTGAGGAATAATGCAGCAATGATTCACTTCTGATCTTTCTCTCATTTTCAAACAGTTACATTAATGTACAGGCATCAGAAGCCAGTGGATACATATTGGTGTTACAAACGCTGGCAAATAAAGGAAAACAAAAATGTTACATTGATAAGACAGCAAATAGTCAACCGCATGGTAGCAATGCCAGTCAAAGGGTTAAAAGAAATCTATCCCTTAATCCTCATTGATGGTTTTAAAGTCTATAGAACTGATCAGGTCGGCAAAGGAGGGGGAGTGGCTATTTATGTAAATGTAAACCCTTTAATAGTACAGTAACTTCATCATTAACAAGAGTCAAACAGTTTGAGATCTTAGCAATCAAAACAGGTATTTCAAAGGACTCTCGATTAACCATGATGGATTGTTACAGACCACCATCTGCCACAAATGATGCTTTTAAATGTATTTGTAGGAGCAGAAAAGGCCCCAAACATCAGGAAACATCTGTTCAATTTGATATGCCAAAGTTAAGTGTTCCTTATCCATGTTTGGAATTGTTTGTCCTAATGGCTCCTAAGAGATTGGATGTTGTGCTGACCTGATGGTGAGAACTTCTGTTCGGTCAACGTGACCTGTTAAGTTTTGGCATTTTTGGACCGTATACAACAATCTACAGAAAAGGAGTATTGGCCCATGGGGCATGTTTTGTTGAAGTGTAAAGATGTGGGAGATTGATGATCGTCTTCCTGAGCAGAGGGTCTAATGACGCACGAACATGCTATATAGCTGAGAGAGAAGAGGTGTGTTCAGACCGTCTCATATGTTTATTCAGGGACTGTTCTGTTATGGTCTTCTGTCTCTCATCCTGATAATCTCACCAGACTTCAACTGATAAAAGACTGCCTCCGCATTGTTCTGTCACTGTTCACTTTTTGAACAGGGCAATTCTCCAACAAAATGGTTCCAAAATCCGTGACCGAACCAGGGACCTTTAGCTGTTTGCCATCTCCCTATTCGTGTCTTGTGTTCTGAGTCTTTGTGGGTGTCCCCCTGTGTTTGAAGCTCTTTGTCTGTGTGTGTGTGTGTGTGTCTCTGTCTTGAGTGATTGTCGGCTGTGTGAATTTTGGTACAAGTGCAGTGTGAGGGACGAGAGGTGGTTGTATCGGGTGGGCGCACATGCCCGACACTGAAAACTAAAAGCTTGTGTGAAAATTGCATGTGCATGTGTTTTAAAATGCTGTATGGGAATAAAATAAGCTAATGAAATATCTATCACTGGTAAATTCAGACCTGTTGTGACTGAAGTGCTCTCTGTTAATGTGTTCAAGTTTGGGACTTGAGGTAAGTTTAATATAAGTAAGTGTTAAAAAAGGTAATAAAAACATTGATTGGTAAATAGAGTTTATTGGCTTATTGTTTAAATCAATACAGAATTGGGACAATTTGTTTACCAAAATTGTAGAAACTAAAGTTAAAATTGTCACAGCCACAATTATAGAAAAAAAACAATAAAAAGAATCTGAAAAAAGTGAGCAAAAGCCAAAAGCAGTGGTTGCTCGCATATTTAGATTCAAATTCAGAATTAAATTGGCAGCAATAAAATAAATGCAGTCTTAGAATGAAAAGATAGGGTTGTGTGTAAAATTCTGAAACAGGTGTGGTCAGAGCCGATGTGAACGCTGGGATGGTCAGGAGAGGACTGAGCGAAAGTCGGGCTGTGAGCTACTCAGGGGGAGGAGTCCAGCTCTCACAGACACTCTGAGGCTATTTTTAACTGGACATGAAGGTTTTTTAATCATAAGACTTTCATATGTATTGCTATAGCATTGTAACTACATTTAAAGAATATGTACAGGATCTAAAAGTTTGTGTTGCTACTTAGTCGACTATGGTTACCGTGGTTTCTACTTTATTAGAAATGTTACTCCATTATAACAGAGGGGATTTTGGACATTGAACATCGACTCATGCTGTTTTCTTCCATTTAAGGTGGTGTGGTTTAAAAAATTGACAACTTAAATGTAGAAAAGAATAGTGACATACTTTGATATTGTGCACATCTGGACCTGGTTACAAACAATAAAACTATAGACCAACTCCAGTGCAATCATGTAAAGTAACAGATATTTTACATGATCTAAATAAATCTGAATTTATCTTTTATGGGGGATTTAAGCTAAGACTGGCTCTCATGCACCTCAGATCATTTAAATATCAATTATATAAATATTGTGCAGCTTAAAAATTCACCGACAAAGCTTCATCCTAAAACACTTGATAAATCTGCCCTGTTGGACTTGATCAAGCTAACATGTCACACAAGAATACCTCACCTGGCATATTCTGCAATCACATTTGTGATCATTTTGAAACTGCCTCTGTCAGGAATACAAAAAAATAATAACAATAATAATAATAATAATTCAAACTCCATTTTATTTTATTTTTAAAAGATGTTCTAAAAATTTTGACGAGCAGAGTTTCCTGCATGATTTATGAAACGCTGATCTAAGTAGAGTCTCCCAGTTTCCAAAGGTTGAACTTGCCTTGGAATATTTTAGTTCAATCTTTTTATCAGTCTCAAATAAACATGTCCCTATCAAGAAGTTTAGTTTCAAGGCAAGAGAAAATCCTCAGTTTTCAGCCTCCCAAAGCTAATTCATGCCAGAAATAAATGTTGGGCTGTTAAAGCTGCTGTTAAAGTCTCCTGCTGACTGGACCTCATTCAGAACACTGAGGAATAAATGTAGCTCACTGATAAGAAAATCTAAATCTGAGTTTTATTTTAAATCAGTCAAAAACCCTAAATAACCCTACAAAATCCTTGTCAGGGTCACATGTTGCTTCGAGCCTTCCTGTTCACATAGTGGTAGGCTCAGATAAAATATATGATAAAAATGTCATTGTTAATCAATTAAACAAACATTTAATCCACGCAGGAAGTATTTCTGACGTTTATGCAGAGTTGTCTACCCTTAGCTCGACTCTACTGCACTAAATGAAAATTTCCAACCTATCTCAACTGTTCATGTTTTAAAGGCTCCAAGAGATCGTGACCAACAAAAGTCTGGATCCTTATCTTTTAAAACTTCTGCTGATATTATCACAGAGCCTATAGCTTATATTTTTAATTTAACCCTCCTATTATCCTTGGGATCAGTTTGACCCCATTCAATGTTTATCACTCAAAGAATAATAGATGACTTTTTTTTCTTGGCGTCATATTTCATGACTTTTCCTAATTTGATGGGTACTATTGATTTAGCATAAAATTATTATGATGATATTTTTTCATTGTGCTGTACACATATTGCATGCATCAGTGTTCCTCTGGGGTCAATTTGACCCCAAGCTGTTTTAGCTGTGTAAAACTTGTCTGTCTGTGTGCAGTGTTGGGAGTAACGGTGTTAGAAATAGCGGCGTTACTAACGCCGTTATGTTTTTCCAGTAACGGGTAATCTAATGAATTACTTTTTCATGCGTTACAACGCCGTTACCGTTATTGACAATGAAATGTGGAGCGTTACTTTGCACTGATGTCAAGCAGCTGTTATCCATGCCGCGCGGAAGCACTGCGCCACGGTCTTGCTCTGACAGATAAACCCCCACTGAAAGCGGGGCGCAGCCTCGTAGGAGGAGGGCTGATCCCCGGAGAGCCACAGGCTCTCATTAGACTATTGATGTCACACACTCATAAAGCATGTTATAGACAGAGAAAATAAATAAACAACACCTCACTTCGCTTCTCTAAGGTCTTTTTACTGGTCTCAACAACCACACAGCTTCGTGATTTATTCGACTTTTATCCGCTTATATCCTGTATCCTTGTTTAGTGTCATGTACACCGTGTTGAATTTTCTATACCTCTACGTTTCATTTTCTTCGTCCATGGTGTCGTGTTGTCTCTGGGACCCTCTGACCGACTGCTGAGCTGCGCTCGTGCCTCCGGTTTTGACATAGTGAAAAAGAATTGAGGAAATTTATGTTTGAGAGTCCGCGCAGTGCTTTATTTTGATACTTCCGGATAATACACACGGTGACTTCCTGTCTGGTGCTTTCATAACGACAGTGAATTTACAAGGTTTGGAAGCGGTCCCGCAGAAAATAGACCTGAAGCGAACCTCCAGCCTTGGCGCGCGCTGGCACTTCACCCATGCAGAGCTACCCGGTCCGGCGCCCTTGAAACTTACAGCAGAGCACTTCGCTCCCATTCTGATCTATCAGGCAACTTCCCCTGCACACGCTCCGGCGTGAACTGCAGCAGCAGGTAACAAGGAAGGATACAGACACGTACACATACAGTTCAAGCAGCAAAAGCTTTTTCAAAAAAGTAACGCATCAATTACTTTACCTGGTAACTAATTACATTAATGAAGGAGTAATTCCGTTAGTTACTCGGTTACTTTTTTGGTAAAGTAACTAGTAACTATAACTAATTACTTTTTTAAAGTAACGTGCCCAACACTGTCTGTGTGTGACCCATGTGTGACCTAACATTCCCACACCTGCAGGTGCAGAGTTGATAGTTTTGAGTTAATACATGAAATGAGGGATGGGAAACATGGGGGGAATGAATGTGTGTGTGTGTGTGTGTGTGTGTGTGTGTGTGAGTGTCTATGTGTGTGTGTGTGACCTACTACTCACACCTGCCAAATAGAACTGAACTAAAGAACTGTTCCATGTTCTGACTATCTGACTGATGTTCTAATTATGATTCTCTGTTTCACAAATGGGTGAATTTTCAAACATGTAAACCCCCTCAAACACACAGAAAAGACCCCCCCCCCAAACCCCCCCTGAAGCAAAAAAAAAAAAAAGATCAATAACAAAAAACAAGAAAACAAACAAATAAAAGAAACAAATAAAAAAAATCATAAAACAAACAACCAACAAAAAAACTCTTTAACTCTGCCATCGGTCCCAAGCCCGGATAACAAAAGAGGAGGGGTGAGAGAGACTTTATAGTGACCACTAATTGGTTACAAAAAAGTTGAAAAAAATAAGTAAATAAATATGTTTATGAGAGGAAAGGGGGGGGGGGGGGGGGGGGGGTACCAACATCAATCAATATGGTTCATTCGGTTAGAGTCATGAATGTGCACCCCAATTAGAAAAGATTTGGATGAAAGATTTGAAAGATACACAAACTCTAAAACTGAATGTTTGACCTGATGGTGGCGCTGCAGGAAAGGTCATATCATCACCAAAACCAATAGGGTTCATGCTCTTGTGGTCATTAATGTTGTCAGTAAATTTGAGAAGATTTGGATGAAAACTTTTCAAGATAAATTATTTCTGATTGAAAAGTTTGGCCTGATGGTGGCGCTAGAGGACAGGTCAAGGTTTCACTATCAAGGGGTTATTTATGTATTCAACAAATAAACAAAGTTCCTGACACAAAAACTTGGTCAACAATTTTCTGTAAATCATTTTCTGGGGGCAAATATCCCTGGGGTCAGATTGACCCCAAGGGTAAAATGTGTTAGTAATATTTGAGGAGAATAAGAGGGTTAAGTCTAATTCCGTCCCTAAAATTTGGAAATCTGTATATGTTGTTCCCTTATTTAAACATGGAGATCCCTCAGAGCTCAAAAACTGTCGCCCTACTTCTAAACTCTCAGTCCTGTCAAAGATCTTAGAACGGCTGGTAAATTTACAGTTAATAGGCTGCCTACAAAACAAAAATATCCTTAATGATTTCCAGTCTGGTTTTAGATCTGGTTATAGGACCACCACTGCAGCTATGGTTGTAACAAATGACCTAACTAATGCCTTGGACAGAAAAATGACACTGTGCAGCATTATTTGTAGACATCTCAAAGGCATTTGGCTCAGTAAACCAAATAAAACTGCAAATAAAACTTAGAAGTTCTGGAATCAGTCTTAAAACTGTAAACTGGTTTAAAAATTATCTTAAAGATTGGACTCAGTGTTCATGCAGAGAGTTATACATCTGACTCTCCAATCATCTTAAAAGGGGTTCACCAAGGTTCTATTTTTGGACCTCTTTTGTTCTCCATTTTTACAAACGGCCTGGGTAAAGACACTGAAGCAAAAACACATTTTTATGCTGATGACATGATCATCTGCACTCTGGCTCCCTCCACCGATAAAGCTGTAAAGGAGCTCCAGGTGAATTTTTATCCATGACAATCTGCTTTTGTCAATTTATATTTAATCTTAAATGTTACAAAAACTAAATGTATGGTTTTCTCAACAGCACATTTACAACATCAGAGTAGTTTTAATATTTTTATGTCTGACAGCAAAGCTATTGGTGACCTGTTATAAGTTTTTGGGCATTTGGATAGAATTTGATGTACATGTTAGTGAACTTGTTGGCAAGCTCAAAGTGAGAATTTGCTTTTATTTTAGAACTAATTTGTGCTTTAAGTCCACTACTAAAAAGAAACTTGTCAAAGCTACTTTGCTGTCTGTGATTGATCATGGTGACATTTTGTTCATGCATGCATCCTCATCAGTTTTAACCCTTTGATGCACAACATGGGTCAAAAGTGACCCGGCTGAGTTTTTATTTTTGATATCTTTGCAGTTAATTAATTTTATCATTCAGTATTCAAGGAATTCCTCAATTAACTTGTTTTTGACCATCATACATAATTATTTTATTTTTTACTTTTTTACTTTTTGAATAAAAAAGGTTTTTGTATCACTACCCTTTTCATGCACAACATGGGTCCAAAATGACCCATATTCATTTTCTCTGTTATTTCATGTATGGCTGAGTGTTTTTATGAAATAACTTTGAAATAAATTAATTTAATCATTTAGTCTTCCAATTATGCAGTAAATATCTTGTTTTTGATTAACACTGATCATTATTTCTATTTTTCCTTACTTATGGTATGAGCAAGCACAGCTTTTGTATTTCTACCTCGAGTTTACACACATGGGTCAGAAATGACCCACATGCTAGCTATAGCATTTGGAGAGAAAAGACTTTTCACAGCTCTGCACAGCTCTCTTTGCCTATCTCTAAATGTAAGTATTGTTTTTCAATTGTTCTAATATTACCTCTGAAGATATTTGATGACAGTTGTGACTGTACATAATATTTGATTAGGCTTAGATTACTTTGAGAGTGAGTACATTACATGTTGAAAAGTTATAAGTGATTATTATTTGCCAGATAGCTGTAGTGGTGCTTGCTAGTGTTGGTGGGGTACACTGTAGGACTTCTTTTTTGTGTGTGTGTGTGTGGGGGTGGGGGTGGGGGGGGGGTTAGCTACTTAGCGGCATTACCTCAGCAGGTATTTGATGACAATAGTGAACTGTACATAATATGTGATTCGGCTTAGATTACTTTGAGTTTGAGTACATTACATGCTAAAAAGTAACAAGTGATTATTATTTGCCAGCTAGCTGTTGTGTTGCTTGCTAGTGGTGGTGGGGGACACTGTAGGACTTCTTTTTTTTTTTTTCTTTTTGTGGGGGGTTAGCTACTTAGCAAAGTAGTTAAATAGGTACTCACATGGACAAAATTGTTGATACCCTTCATTTAATGAAAGAAAAACCCACATGGTCACTGAAATAACTTGAAAATGACAAAAGTAATAATAAATAAAAAAAAAATACTGAAAATCAGCTAATGAAAATAAGACAATGATTTTAAATTTTGGTTCAGCAGAAATATTTTAAAAAACAAAATAATGAAACTGGCTTGGACAAAAATGATGGTGCTCCTACAAAGGATTGAAAATGGTGTGACCATAGGGACATGTTAAACTAAGGTGTGCCCTGTAATTATCATCACAGGTGTCTTCAAGCTTGTAATCAGTCAGTCTGCCTATTTAAGGACTGAAAAGTGGTCACTGTGCTGTTTGGTATCATGGTGTGTACCACACTAAACATGGACCACAGAAAGCTAAGGAGAGAGCTGTCTCAGGAGATTAGAAATAAAATTATAGACAAGCATGTTAAAGGTAAAGGCTATAAGACCATCTCCAAGCAGCTTGATGTTCCTGTGACTACAGCTGCACAGATTATTCAGAAGTTTAAGGTCCACAGGACTGTAGCCAACCTCCCTGGACGTGGACAAAAGAGGAAAACTGATGACAAACTGAAGAGACGGATAATACAAATGGAAACCAAAGAGCCCAGAAAAACTTCCAAAGAGCTAAGAGGTGAACTCCATGGTCAGGGTACATCAGTGTCAGATCACACCATCCCTCACTGTTTGAGCCAAAGTGGACTGAATGGAGGACATCACTGTTTAAAGCAAATCATAAAAAAGTGAGACTAGAATTTGCCAAAATGCATGTTGAAAAGTCACAAAGCTTCTGGGAGAATGTCCTTTGGACAGATGAGACAAAACTGGAGCTTTTTGGTAAGTCACATCAGCTCTATGTTCACAGACACAAAAATGAAGCATACAAAGAAAAGAGCACTGTACCTACTGTGAAACATGGAGGAGGCTAAGTTATGTTCTGGGGCTGCTTTGCTGCATCTGACACAGGGTGTCTTGAATCTGTGCAGGTACAATGAAATCTCAAGACTATCAAGACATTCTGGAGTGAAATGTGCTGCCCAGTGTCAGAAAGCTTGGTCTCAGTCACAGGTCATGGGTCCTCCAACAGGATAATGACCCAAAACACACAGCTAAAAACACCCAAGAATGGCTCAGAACAAAACACTGGACTATTCTGAAGTGGCCTTCTATGATCCCTGATCTAAATCCTGTTGAACATTTGTGGAAGGATCTGAAACATACAGTCTGGAGAAGACAGCCTTCAAACCTGAGACAGCTGGAGCAGTTTGCTCATGAGGAGTGGGACAATATACCTGTGGACAGGTGCAGAAGTCTCATTGAGAGTTACAGAAATCACCTGATTGCAGTGATTGACTCAAAAGGTTGTGCAACAACACATTAAGTTAAGGGTACCATCATTTTTGACAAGGCCATTTTCATTCATTTGTTTTTTAAAATAATTCTCTTGGACTACAATTCAAAAGCAAAGTCTGATTTTCATTAGTTGATTTTCAGTAATGTGAGTGGGGGCCAAACACGTCAATGTTTGGCCCCCACTCACTAAAGTGATTACTTGAAAGAAATTATTTTTAAAGTATTACATCATTTAATCACACTTGGATGAATGGGTCGATTTTGACCCATGTGTGTAAACTTGATGTAGTAATATAAAAACTATTTTTGTTCATAAAGAATAAAAGCAAGAATGGAAATAATGATTAGTCGTAATCAAAAACAAGATATTTAAAGAATACTTGAAATATTCAATCATAAAATAAATTGATTTCCAAAGATAGAACAAAGAAAAACTCATTCAGCATGAAATAAGCTGGAAAATAAATGCGGGTCATTTTTGACCCATGTTGTGCATTAGAAGGGGTGTGCATATGTTGCGCATCAAAGGGTTAAAAACTCTTGATTCAGTCTATCATGCATCCCTTCGCTTTATTACTAATGCTAAATCCCTCCCATCACTGCACTCTTTATGATCTGGTAGGCTGGACATCCTTATCAGTCTGCAGACAACAGCACTGGAACATTTTTATCTACAATGTAATACTTGATAAATTACCATCACACCTCTGCAGCCTCATTTGTTTCAGCTCTTCATGATACCTAATGCGCTCCTCTTTTGCTCTTTACCGAACTCTTACAGATCTTGGAAAGACTGACTTTTCTCACAGAGCACCCTGGACATGGAACGACCTCCAAAAACAGCTAAAGATAGAGTCACTGATCTCGCTGAGGAAATTTAAAAGGATCATAAAAAGTGTGGTGACAGAGGAGTGTAGCTGCTTCTCATGAAAGGTCACAGTACGTTTTCTAAGCCTGTTTTAAAATGTGAGTTGTGAGCTGTTAATGTTTGGTCTTGCTTTGAAGTCTGTAATACAAGAGAGAGCTGGCCAAGGCTGCTACATTGGCCAGGTCTCTCTTGTAAAAGAGATGTTGAATCTCAATGGGACTTCCTGGTTAAATAAAGGTAAAATGAAAAAAAAAGAAAAATAAATTGTTGGAGCCAATCGGTAGATACAGTCAGACCGTACAGGGTCAAGTTGTTGAAAAAAAGAAAGATGTGCTCTCTACTTTCAGAGGTTATCCATCACTCACACAGCTTATTCCTTTCTGGGTCATGGGGGCTGGAGCCTGTCCCAGCTGATACTGGGCAAAGGCAGGGACTGGTACCGGTCAACAGCCAATCATAGGGACACATAGAGAGACAGACAACCATTCATTCTCAGCTAAGGGTAATTAAGAGTCACCAATCCACTTAATTTCCATGTTTTTGGCCCAGCAAGAACCCTCACATGCACAAGGAGAACTTGCAAACTCACAGACTAAAAAAGGACAATCAGATGGTTGTGTAAACCTGACCCTCAGGAGGAGACCTGGTTTGGTGCCACACTGATACAGCCTGACTGACCTGCCCCGGCTGTCCCAGTGTGTGGGAGTGTGATGTCTGTCTGTTACAGTAGTTCTGTGTCTTTTTTATCACAGCGACGAGGAAACAATAAATATTGTTATTGATTAACTTGAATGTTCCTGTTGTTTGAGTCTGCACATGCTCAGTACGTGTTACAGTCAAAGTGCAGTTACAGTGATTCATTGAGCGGCTCATAACAGGCCATAAATTTAATGTGAATGAATTTAGGAAGGTTGTTAGGTGATCAAACGTGTTTCAATAACTTTTGTTTTTGCTGTAGAGCCCATCATCAGCTATGATCCAAAAACAGTGAACAATCCTTTCAGGTAAGAGAACAGACTAACCCCCAGGTTGGCCCTCACCTCACAGCTGCTGTGTCGTGAATATGACGCCTACTTCTGATTGGTCTGTTGTCAGCATGTAATGACCTCCAGGGTTGAAAAATGAAGCCCATGCAGAGGAAGTAAAAGCTGTCGATCCTGGAGTGTTTGAGCCTGGTTACTGGACTCCTGGGGCCTGTTGCACAAAACCAAGATAAGTGATTAAGCCGGGTTATCTTGGTTATCCTGGATCAATTAATCCATGATCTGGTTGCACAAATATTGGATAAGGGGAAGTTGGATATGTTTTGATATATGTTACCATGGAGATTTATTCTGTAGCTTTGGCCTGCTCCAGACCAGGCTAAGTGCCAAGATTAATTTCATCTCATCCCTTTTCTCAGTCAGCAGTCTCAACAAACTGAAAACAATTTTTATTCCACTGCCAACCAAACATCATTATCACATTCATTAAGACCCACTGTCATTATTTGAAGATTTGTGATCATTAAAATCATGGTTTTCAATAAAATTATGATTTAACTTGAATTTTCCATCATTAGATAAGAGTTATCCATAGAATACATATTAAAAGCACATCCCATATTAGTTACTGTAAAAGTCAAAGAGTCACATGGTGTTTCTTTAGTGAACAAGGATAAATCAGGGCAGGTGAACCATCAGCTCCTTTAAAACTGAAGTCACACACTGCTCAACAAGACAGAAAGCACAGAATCAAAGCATATAAACAAAATAAAATCATAAAATCTGTAAAAAAAAATCACTTTCAGTATAATGAAATTGAAACTAGTTATTACTATTAACTTTAATGTATAATTTAATTAAAACTAGTTATTAATTTTTCAAATAGGAAAGCTCACGGTGATTCAAATGTTAACATACAGTAATTGTATAATGTAAAGGTAGTTCATGTTCAGAGTTATTATGAGCTAACTGCATGGTTATTTATATTGTTTGATGTTGATTTCTGTGCTTTAGATTTATTATAATTATTATTATTTGTTCACCTATTTAAAGGGTTTTTGTTTTGTGGTATGGGTATACTGTATTTCAATTTTTTTGCATTAAGGCTATTTATTTGTCGGGCATGGAAATTTGCTGACACGTTTTCATACAAATTAAAGACAATGGTAAAAACAATGGTATTAGATTTCTTATGTAAGCATATGTAAACCACAGATGGAGGGGGCCATCATATAGAATATCGCATGGGGCCCAACATTAGAAAGAGACGGCTCTGCATGCACACGCAAACTCGCACACATTTGTACACATATAATTCAACAGCAGCATGCAGCATAAAGAGCAAATGTAGACGGTTCAATTTCAGTTTCACGTGCAATTCAACAAATTCATAATAGGGGCACCACTTTGATTTAAGAGATGTTAATGAACTATTTGAATAAATATTGTAATTTTTCAGCAGAGTGTTTATCAGTGCACTATTATACATTCAGAGCAGAGCTTCCTGTCGTTTTATCACCGCGGCAGTGTTGTCTCTTTTGTAATTCAGTCTTTATCTCCTAATATGCCTCCATGAGGACTTCCTGCTTTGATGGAGACAAGCGCACCGCAGTTGTTGTCATTGTGAATCCGTGATCCTGTGATCGATCACGGGGTCTGTTCATAGAATTGTGTGCGTGCACTGATCCAGGATAGGTTACACCTGGCTTGATGAATCCCTGTGCTCTCATCCTCACTTGGTCTTTTGTGCAACCAAACAAGCCTGAACCCCCTTGTTTTGGATTCGATGAGCTGTGCTTTATTCTTTATCCTGGATGTCTAAATCCTAGTTTTGTGCAACAGGCCCCTGGAGGTGACTGTGTGGAGAACAGACATTTTTGAAAATAAAATCTTCACAGCCTGGTTCAACAAACAGCTCAGGTCTAAAATGATCAAACACTGATGTAATCTCCTTCTTTTATTGAGGATTTCAGGTATGGGTAATTAGGGGCATGACTGACTTGGCTACATGTCCATGAGGAGCTGCTATTGGTCAGTCCCATCTCTTCTTCTCCTCTTCATGAGTGAGTAGGTTGAGATAAAGTTTGGCTGAGATGACACGCGCAGTGAGGCAGTGTCTATAAAGACACATTAAATATGTTCTTCAGCCTCCTTTACTAATCAAACCTTTGGTGTCTCTTGGCTTTGTTCAGTTCTTTGTACAGTCCATGGTTGTTACTCCTCATTGTGATCATGATGTTTAGATATAAATGATCTCCTCTGTCTGTCTGGCATGAACCCTGCAGAGTTTCATTTATTATTTATTATGCTGGGAACCTCTGTGTGCAGCAGTGATTTTTCGATCATCTGAGAGTGGAGGGTTTTGAAACCATTAACAGGGAACATCATTTTCAATGAACTGTTTTTTGGACAAGCACAACTTTGGTGAGTCCTCTATCTGAATCAGACTCACTGCTGGTGTGCAGGCAGAGGCAGGACTTTTCAGAGACCTTGTCCATGAGGGACCAGTTTCTAAAACAGAAACTGTCCATCTGTCCATAGCCATTGAACCTGCTCTTGTTCACCACAGTTGCCCATCCCTGGTCTAAAATCTATTTGAGAGGGTGCGTATAGCGGGACTGCACCCTGTAGCAAGATGAATTAAAACTCTCACTTAATTCCTTCCTGACTCTGTCTTCATGGACCATGGTCGTAACTTACTTGAGACATGTGGCGCCACCAAGTCTGTCTTTAACTCCTGTAAATTACAATGTACAGACATCTGCCTTGACGCTAGAGATGTATTTACTACTCTGACTTCCTTCCTAAACAGTGATTGGCTGAGACGTAATAAGGTGTCCGAAGAGAGTTCATTCCCAAGTAATAAATAACTTTTAGGTGGCATCTAAGTTGACTTTTGACCTCCTGCTCATTCAGACCCGTCATCTGCTCTTCCTCATCTCTGTCCAGATGTTTTCAGCCAGCTGAAAACCACAAACCTTATAAACTCTTTAAATAAAACAATGGACACATCTAACAGTGTGATATTTTATCTTGTCATGACAAATGCATTCTACTGATGTGACTTGTGTGTTTTTAGCTCTAAAAATGCCACAGTTAGAAAAAAGTTGGATTATTTGGGAAAGCTTCTGACAAACTAACAGTGCCTCTCAGTGGAAACTGAGAAGGGATCTTCCCCTCCAGGGAAACATTACTCTGCACCCTGCATTATTTCATTTCACTCTGTTTTATTGAAGAATGCTTATGATAGGATTTCTACACCTTCAGTTTTGGTAGCATACATCCCAAAGGCATGCTAACTTAAATGTCTTAAGTTTTAGCCATATATATTTTGTTTCTTTGACTTAATAAGATTAAAATTGTTTATTCTTTCTTATACTTTAGATATATAGTATTTGGTATCAAATTGATCACAATAAGATTTCCTATCCAACTTAATTTTGGCCAAATATAAGTTGATAAAGTTTTTGTTACTCATCTAAAGGCCCTCCCCTTGTGAGGAGTTTAAAACCAGAGAGACACGTGCATCTCTCTCTATCTCCTTCTTTGACTTTCATCCTACACTGTGTCTCACATCCTTTTCAGCTCCCCAATTTATTTTTATCTTTTTATCAAAGTTTTATACACGCCGCCAACTTTCTTTATAAGCCAGTAAGCTATAAGACTTCAAAGATTTGCTTTATAGTAAATGGACTTTTGTTATTAATTTCAGAATAGTATTTCGTATGGCCGACAAATTCTTGATTTTTGGAATTAGTTACACATCATTTTCTTTTATACAATCGAGACCTCAATGCTCAAAGCTTCAGCTTCACCCTCAACAGAACCTACCAGTCCAATCTAAGATGATACTTCTTTCCCATGAAACCTGGGACCAGCTCACATCGGAACCTCCCTGGGTCCGTCATGCTGGATAGCCTCCCTTTGGGACAACTCCGAACCAGAACAGTCCTTCAGGCTCTCCAGTAGCTCTGGACCAGTTTGAGCTCTGATCCAAACATCATATCGTAAGACTGCAGTTCTGAATTCCTTCAGATGAGCTTGAGTGTGTCTTGGTTTAATTCTCCAGTAATTCCCCCTTTATTTGACCTTTCTCAAGTAGGTTAATTCATTAAATTAATCCTCTATAACCACTCCATATGCTTAAATGTTCCTTGAAGGTTCATATCTTCTTTTCTGATTGACAGCATCATTGATCAGAATAACTCTGACATTTATTCCTTCTTAAGTGTTTTATGTATTTGTCTTATATATTCATCTTAATAAATAACCCTTATATTAAAAGTTCTGTCTGTTGGTATTCTATTTGGAAGATTGACATCGCTGCATGAGAGTTCTGTCTTTAGACCTGAGATTGATTAAACTGATAAAGTTTGACTTAATTGATTAATCTGATTTAAACAAAATAATTAATAAATCAGTTAATGAATAAAATTTTACCTTTTTTGTATAAAAAGGGATGGTGCCCCTTTAATTAACAAGAGCAAAACTGGTTATGAAATGAATATTATTTTTTAAATTATTATCCAGTAATATCCAGAAAATAATCGCTACAACCCTAAGGTTGAGCCTCAGCAATGATCCAAAGTCTCAGTTCATTATCAAACAATGACCATAACAAGGCTTTGTCCGAATCTTTCTCCACTCCTCGTCCCTTCTCTGTCTCAGCTCAAACAGGCCCTGCAGCAGAATCACAGCCCAGTGGACATCTGATGACAATTTAACATCAATATGACATCAAACACTGACATCAAATTGTCATAATTTGGTCAAAAATGTAAAACAGCATGACATCAATCCATTGACAGACATTAACCAGAATCAAGTTTTGTGCAGCAACGTTGTTTGGGTGTCAAATATACTGATTAACAATGTATGATGCAGTAACTGAATCTGAGACTAATCCTTTGGTTGAACCTTTTTAGGATCATAAGGAGGTCAAAGCTTGTAGGCTGTTTATCATGGTGGTCAAAATATTGACCAGTCTTCAACATCAAATTGATGTCAAGGTGCCCACTAGGATGGCTCTAGCTGTTGGTGAGTTTGTTACACGAAAACCACAAAAATTTGAGAAAAGAGGTGCAGCAGCTCTCTTAAACTCTCTCAATTTGAAACATCAGTCTCACATTTGCTTCTTCATGACTTTGAATAATCACAGGAATTACTGCAGAGCCTCCTCATCTCAGCTCAGTCACATGTTGACAGATGTTGGAACATGACGAAAAAATTTGGTGCAACATGAAACAGACATGAACCCAGAGGACATGTGAGTGAGTCCTACATATAGATCATTATTACAGAAAAACAAATTTATATATCCCAGTCTGTCTTGTTTCCATCATTACAGCTCCTGTTGTGATAAATAAAATTGACTGAATCAGCCAGCTGAATGAGTAACAGGACCATAGTTGGTTCCCAGACCACAGGTTGAGTCCAGTTTCTCTGCACCATGCTGAAGCTCGACTGTCTGACACAGTGTTGCTGTTCTTACATTTAATTTCCTCAATCAGTAACTGTTTTTACACTGGACTGTATTATTAACATGATAGTAACAAATGAGACGCTGACCAGCAGGTCATCCTCATGAGGAAAGACCATATCTGATCAGATCAGACCCCACAAGGTCAGATCTTTTCTTCAGTGTGACTTTGAACATCATCATGCAGGAAGCTAAATGATTTCCTTCAATTTAGTTTTTGTATTTGTAAAAAAAAAAAAAACTACAATTAATTAGACTGTACTATACTATTTTCTCCCGCTTATTGGGTTGTGCTAGTTTTACTGGGGGACTTTAACACTCACATCGGCAATCACAGTGAGACCTGGAGATGCGTGATTGGGAGAAACGGCACCCCGGAGTCCCATTAGGCCATTTTGGCCAGTGAGACTCCAGAGGCAGCCGACAGGTACCAGCTGGCCAAGCGGAATGTGGTTTCGGTGGTTGCCAAGGCAAAAACTTGGGCTTCGGAGAGATTCTGGACCACCATCAGGAGGGGGAAGCAGTGTGCTGTCAGCACTGTCTACTTAGACTCTAATTTGTCATAAATAACTCAAATTCAAATCTTCACTTTTTCATGAACTGATTAAGTTTCCTGTTTTCAGAGAACTCTGAAAATAACTCTGAAAAGTCTGACTTTACCAGCCTTGTTCAGTGATCATGTCCTTTACCCTGTGTGTTATCATTGCATGTTTGGTCAACATGACTCAGTTGCTGTTTGAATTTCTTTTAAATAAAAGCTTCATCAAGACACAGAAGGCAGATGTGAAAGAAACTGGACACACACCAAACCGGAGATCCAAGAGGTGCGACGGCCCATTTGTTGCTGCTGGGTAAACTTTTTTAACATCATGATTTTAATCTGTTTGTGTCCTAAATAAAGTCAGGGATCAAACTTCAGTCTGTTTGGCATCACTGTTTGTTTTAATCATCTATCAAATTAGATAAGGACAAGTCTGATAAAGTTCACACACCGGCACAATCAGGTCAGTGTGGTGACCCTGCAGAGGCTCCGCCCACTCCAGCCTCCAGTCTGAGTATATCAGAGGCTTCATCACCTACATCAGATCAGAGTTACCTGGAAGGTGAGACTGAAGATACGCTGACAACAACAATCAGCTGATCATCACCATGACACCTGTGCTGGTCCTCTGCATCCTGCTGTGTGCTGCATCTGCAGGTGAGTAACACACACATATACACAAACACAAGAATACACACACACACACACACACACACACACAGAAACACAATATCTCTAAATGTGTTTTTTTTCTCTCTGCAGCTCCAGCTGAGAAAGAGAATCAGCCTGCAGGTCAGTACTGAGGGCATGAAAACACACAAACTGTGCACACATATGAAATAAACAGATAGATTAATAAATGCCACATTGTCGACATTTTTGCACAAAATATGTCATTGATAAATTAATTTATCTCTATTCAGTCACTGAATCAATTACACCAGAATAAGTGATTTTTTAAAATCAACGTTGATTCAGAGAAATTGCTGACATGAACTGATCATTGTCTCTTCAGTCAGTCTGATTTTTTAATCCTTTATTAACCCTCATGTTGTGTTCATTTTGTGTTGAACAACTTTGTGTTCCTGGTCAGAAGTTACTATGCAACAAAACTCACCATAAAAAAAACTGTATTAATCCCAATTATTATGTGTTGGATTATTTAATTACCTGAAATTCAAGTGAGTATTTCAAGTTTTGAGCATCTATTTGATTTTAGTGGCCTGTTTTCCTCATTGATCTGATCTCATTCATTTGAAGGCCAATTCTAAAAAAAAAAAAAACACATGTTGATTGTTTTGAGTGTAAGAAGTAATCAGATGACAGTTGGTGTACTGTTTGTTACAGCAGACTTGGAGAAAAAGTTATCAAGGACATTGGCTTTGAAACCAAATAATACGCAAATACTAATGAAAACAATTTAACGAAAACAAGAAACTCCTCTGAGAGCGCAAACCTCCGCTAAGGTAGCTCACATATTACTATTACATCTATAAACAATAGTTCCATAGTAAGGTTACCATCATAATAAGATTCATGAGCCTGAAAACCCACATCTAGCACTCAGTATCATGTTGATATCATCATTAGTTAGACAGTTATTGAGAAAAATTGATGTTCGTTTTTGGCAGTTATCGGGATCACCACCAAAATGTGATAATTTTTTAAGGTGGGCCATTACCAGCATCTCCTCAAAAATTTAGTAAAAATTTAATCCAGTAGTTTCTGTGTAATTGTGCTAACAAACAAACAAGGACATACATACTGATGAAAACATAACCTCTGCAGCAGAAGTAAAAATAACATTTTAAATGTAGTGTAGTATGGACTCAATCTTCAGGAGAGATTTTCTTGCTTCTTTGCTTGTTTAAAAAAACTCTTAGTGCACATCAGTAATCAGTTTGCTTGCTTGTAGCAGTATATACTGTATATAATCTTGCTACCACAATGAGAGGCTCCCCACCTACTTGGTTACAGTTAGTGATTCAGTAATGTTGTGTTGTAATAAATCAGATTTTGTCCTCTAATCAAGTCTCAATTTCATCAGACAGTTTAATCCTGTCATGTTGCTGGTGATTAGATTTGTCATATTTTACTGTATTAATAAACAACTAGAGTCATAAATTTGATGTTATTCATATTCAATAATGATCATGATCATGTTTTTGTCTAAATCAGACAGGATCACAGCAGGTGTGTTAGTTTGTAGATTCATCATAAACTTTAATTTGCTCCATAAAACTTTGGGACATTAAAAATGCTCCTTCAGAACAAGCTAACGTTGTCTGGGTGTGTCTGTGACTCTGCTGTAGATGTTTCAGAGCCTCAGGAGGAGATGATGAGGATGATGGTCAAAGAGGAAGAGCAGGAGCTGCCTGAAGATCTAGTCCCTGAACTCATAGATTGTAAGGAGAACGGAAACATGTCACTGATGAAGTTTATTGGTTTTGTGAATCATTATTACTGATTTTATTTTTGTTTGCACCCTGTCATCTCTAACTTCCTGTTTGTGCTTGAGCAGCATCTGAGTATGAACTGGAGGAGGATCCTGAAGGTAGTGTCACATTTAATTTATTTATTTTTATTTTTCATTCATTTGATGTGAAAATATGAGGTTCAAAGTAAATGTGTCAACAAATAAAGAAAAAATCCTCATGATGGGATCACTGGAAAAAACAGAAAGTCTGACTGACACACATTTCACTGATTTTATAGTCAGAGTTTGTCTCATTTATTAAGATGGAGGGGCAGACAGGGGTTTTGCCGGAGATTTCAGGCCCCATGAAAAGAAATCTTAGGCCCTCCTCACACGAGGACCGCACCGTGTTGTCTTGGCGTCGGCATCAAAACATGGATCGCTGTTTACACATCGTATTGTACATAGGCTTGTGTATTTACTTGAGAACGCAAAATCAACGCCGGGTCATACCTGTGGGCTTCCACGCATGCTCCCAACCCATATTGCATGCTGGGTAATGTAGTTCTTGGGTTACTACACTCGTAACATCACAGTTCTGCTCCAAGGTGGATTCCACGTCAACAAGTGCTCATGCGTGCTTAACATGCTTCATCTCTGCATGAGACCTTGTTGCTGTTGTTGCCGTTGTTGGTATAAAAGTCGTAGCAATATTTATAGCTGCTGGAACAAGATCAGAATCAGCCCGGCTGCCTCCGTTTTGTTGTTGTTGTTGGAGTGTGTGACAGCGTGGGGCGAAGGAGGAGGGGTGCTATGAGGTCACCATCTTTTCCGGACTTATCTGTTTATAACAACTATTGCATGAAGACGAATACCCAGATATCCACTTGCAAACCCGTTTTCAAAAAGATGCGGAGTCATGGACAAATACGCGTCTCCGTGTGTTAATATCACCAGATCGATAGTTTATTTTACCGGAGTCTTACAAATTCATATTCGTGTAAAGCCCACCTTACTGGGCCTCCAAAGCCCAGCTGTAGGGCCAGTGGAAAAGTTTTATACAGTTTTTGTAAAACTTCATTTTAATGATATTGTTGACAATCATTCTGACATGTATGAAAACCATAACATGCAGGCAGTCAGCAGGGGGCGCTCTGAGTGTTTTGGCTTCACTTTGCCATGTCGTCCATCTTTATATACAGATCATATTTACAGGCTCATGAATTTTTTTATTTGCATCAGTTTAATATCTACTGATAAATTAAATAATTTTCTCTTGTTTTCTGTGTGCGTCTTCAGCTCGTTTTTCTTTGTGCCCTTTTGGATGGTACCTACACTCTGGATTCTGTTACAAGGTTTTCACCTCCACCAAGAACTGGTTTGATGCTCTGGTAAAGACTGATTTATATTTCCATCAATAACCATGTGTGACTGAGAACTCCCTCTGATAAACTTCATTCATTCAGGATATTTTAAACCTGCTCCTCAAACAGAGGAGATGGTCCACACAGATGAGCTTCATGAAGACCGTGTTGTTGAGTAAACCTCCTCAATCAGACTTCAGCTCCTTCTGCCTGTTTGAAGTTTTTCAGATGTGTCCACAGGTCAAATGTTTCAAACAGCTGTTTCTGAATGTTTGAGTCCATGATGGTTTGTTATTGGTCAGTCTGTCTGAGTCTTTGTGCGCCCCCTTGTGTCCAACAGGAGGACTGTGGCAGTTGGGGAGCTCAGCTGGCCTCAGTGACGTCCGCTTTGCAGTACAGTGTCCTGCAGCAGCTCTCCACCTCCACAAATGTGCAATATCCCTGGTTAGGAGGTCTCTACGCACAGGTAAGTCTAGTTCAGGTGGAAATCAGCCATCTCCTAACTTTGCTAAGAGTTTGTCCAGTTTATAAATCTTCTGTTAATCACAACTTTCGTATTTAATATAACATTGACCCCATGTTTTATGTCATAAAAGGGGTTAAATGTGAATAATTCTTCAGGAAAACACCAGATCATTTTTTTTTTCAAATCTGTTTTAATGCAGTCATTCACTTTAAGCTTTATTTGCAGATATTTGAATTTGGCGTTTTTTTTGTTTGTTTGTTTGTTTCTTTATTTTATCTTATTTTATTCCCTCTCCCCAGCCTGCCTCACCCTGGATTTCCTATCCTGTGTAGAAGTGCACTGCTTGTCCTGCAGACAGAGTGAGACACAGGCTGTGGAAATAGACTGATTGAATAGACTGTGGGTGTGATTTGTTGAGAGGGTGCAGCATGAAATGACTCCTGCACAATCAGACTATTTGCTATCTGGGGGTTTGTAGGAACAGCACACACTCCTTTCCTCCCAGTGCCTACAAGTAAATCATGGTGCAGGGAGAGGAGCAGCAAAGTTCTTAAAGAAAAAAGCATGAGTGTCAGCACCGCACTAATTAAGTCAGACCTAAAAGGAGGAGTTGGAGTGGAGGAGGGTTGTGAAGCAGCTGGCAGCAGGAGCAGTGAGGTGCAAACAGGCTTTACCGCTCAAATAGGACAGTCAGAGTGCATTTAGTCAATGGTAGCTTAGAGGCAATCAGCTGGCTGTCAGCTAAGTCTGTATCAGTTATTTAACAATGAAAGCAAGCATGTTAGCAATCTTAGCTTTGTGTCCTATCAGATCCGTCATCAGTGTTTTTCTATCCTAATTATTAATGCAGCGGAAATTCTGCTTTGTTGTCTTGTGGCTGTTAGAAATGACAGGGAGATGTAACAGGAGCTTCAAAGTCCTGGTTTTCAGTTTACAACTTCATTCTAATATAATAACAGCAACAAATCCATCCCATTCATATCCACAGTCAGCGTTGTCATTTCAAAACTGTGATATTCAACGGTGTAAAACTCTACCGTTCCAACTGTTAGAGAAAATCTGTTCTGGTCTTTAGATCTCACTAAAGCTGTTGATGTCTGTAAAATCAACTCTCAAATATGTATTTAAGTATTTTATGATCATTTAAAAATGATTCTAATTCTAAAATAAATTATATGTATATATATATATATATATATATATATATATATATATATATATATATATATATATATATATATATATATATAGATATATATATATAGATATATATATAAACATATATATTTATAAATATATATATTAATGTGTGTATATTTTTTAAAAACTTAGAGTTTGAAAGTAAAAGACCTCTGAATGTTGTCCTCTCACTGTTTGTCTCTGCAGAATCGATGGCTGTGGACAGATGGACAGAGATTCAGTTATGATGGATGGGGATACCAAAGCACCCCTGCTTCAAACCCCTGTGTCTACCTGCGTACTACCAGTGAGTCCACACACCTGTTTGGCTCCACCCACAGAGCTCTTGGTCACATATGTATAAGTGAACATTAAACATATATACATATACAGTGTATATATACACTCTTGTTAATCTGGCTCTTTTTTATTCTTCTGTTTTTCAGATGGTTGGTATAATTCTGCATGTTCACTCAGCAGACAATACATCTGTGCTAAACAAGCGGGATGTTAACGAACTGACTGAAACTCTGCTGATCGTGTTTTGTAATGTCTGTTTACTGTCTGTGATCTTTGATTATTGATTGTCATGTTTACTTTGATTGATTGTGTCACTTTGTCTGGTTGGCACAGTTATATTTTTATTATGGTTCAGACTTGTTGGTGTGTCAGGGTGAGATCTTTGATTATTAATTGTCATGTTAATTTTGATTGATTGAACATGAATGTGTTTGAGACATGTTAGTATGTTTGTGTTTTTATTTAAAAGGATCCTCATTAGCTGCAACGAAAGCAGCAACTAATCTTTCTGGGGTTCATACATCCAACAGTCATATATAATTGAACATTAAAAAACAGCAGACATTTTACAATAATACAATCTACCTCACCCCCCCACACATCAATAACTTTCTCTGTTGTTGTCTGTAGTATAAACAATTGTTTTGTAAAAGCAAAGAACTATTGTGAATAAAATTGACATAAAACCTGTATTACTAAGAATTCATCATTCATGAATATATTGTCAGCCTAAGTATGCAAATATATGTTATTCAGTTTTTTTTAATTACTTACCTCCACCAGGAGGTTATGTGATTGCTGTTATTTATTTATTTATTTATTTATTGTTAGTTAGTTTGTTAGTTTATTTGTTTCTCTGTTAGAAACATGACTCAAAAAGTTAAGGTCAGATTTTGATGGCATTTTCAGGAAATGTCCAGATTGAGACAAGGAGCAAATGATTAGAATTCGGAAGTGATCCCGATCACCATCTGGATCCGCCATGATGAAAACTGCGATTTTTGTGAATAACTACTGAACTAAAATAGATATCATTATGAATCCAATTGCTAATGGTTTGTTTTCATGGTCAAGTAATCTAAATATTGAGATGAAATAAAGGTAGAACTAATATTTATAGTGAAAATCACAACATGAGTGTGAACTGTGGCACTGGCTTTTTTAGTTTTCTAAGGGAACAAGGTAACTTATTCCATAGAGAAGCTGCACGGTATAGAAATGTTTTCTGCAGAGCACATGTTCTTGGCACAGGGACCACTACATGATCATGTGTCACTTGTCTTTTTGTTTAATTGTGTCTGTTATTGATCTAAGGATATTTGAGTGTAGATATTTTGGCTTAGAGGTTGTACATATCTGATAAAAAAACAGGGAGATTAGAATACAATCTTTCCCTAACTTTCTGCCATGAGAGATCATGATGCACACAACTGAAGCTGACGTGCAGCTTTGTTCTGTTCAAGCTGGAGTTTAGTCAACTCATTACTTGATGCACTTGATCAGATAACAGAGCAGTAATGAAGCTGAGACAAAACCAGTGACTGTAAGACCTGTCTGATAGGATGATCAGTCATGAAATATGTACACCTTCAAATAGCAGACACAGTTCTCCCCATTTTTGTTACAATACCATCAGTGTGATGTGACCAACGTAACTGTTCATCCAGGGCAACACCCAAAAGCTCCTCACAGACCTGCTCCAATGGGACACCCCTTATGGACAGAGACAGAGGCAGCCTCTCCTTTAATCCATGGTTTGACCAAAACATGATGCACTTGGTTTCAGTGACATTTAAGAACAATTTGTTGTTATATACCCACACACAGTGAAGATCTTTTTGCAACGTCTCATTTAACTGGTTAACACTGGGAGCAGACCTATGCATTGTAGAATAAATGGTAATAGAGGAATAATTTAATAAACAAGGTAGATCATCAATGAAAATGGAGAAGAGCAGACCCAGAGAGCTTCACTGAGGAACTCCACACACTAGCCTATTTGTTTTTGAAAAACTGCCATTAAAATCAGCCAACTGAGTTCTGTTAAGTGACTTTCTAGCCATCAAACTACCTCTGTTTCAAAAAAATATGTGGTAAGTTCGTTTAATCACAGTCTGTGATCAATCACATCAAAAGCAGCACTGAAGTCCAGCAGAACTGCACCAACAATTTCCTTTTGATCAATTTGGCATAGCCAATCATCAGTCACCCTGAGCTCATCAGCTCATAATCAGAGCTGCTCAGCTCAGGTGACTGAAGATCCTCCGTCCTCTGAGGTCATCTTCTCTCATGGGAGTGCTGGGGTTTCATCAGCTCGCTGCTCTGACTGTCAGACTTCAGACATGAAATCAAACACACCCTCAACCTGCAGGACCTATTTTTGCAACTTAAAAGTAACTTTCTGATTTATTACCCTCTTCAGTATGTTTTAATGCCTCCTCCATGTGACAGAGCACTCTTATTCACAATAACAAATGTCCGTGGCAGCAGGACGTCTCTGCCTGTTTCTGAGGAGCCAGCAGCTTCCTGAACGGCTCACTCCTCCAGTCCAAAAAACAGCTTGTGTGATGGCCCATCATCATTTCATCCTCAGTTTAAGAACAGCTCAGAACTTCAGCAGGTCGTCTTGATAATGTTTACATGCCTGAATGCATGGAGTAGTTAATTAACCCTTTTGGGAAAAACTTCTTCAGGAAAGAAGCTGTTGATCATTACAGATGCCTCCTCAGGAAGTCCAGTCTGCTCTGTCCCTTCCTATTCAGGTGGTCAGGGTGGATCCTCCAGTCCAGTTTGCTGTCCAGCCACAGGCTGAGGTACTTATAGGAGTCCACAGCCTCAACTCCCTCGATCAGAACTGGTTGTGGTCTTGGTCTGGACTTCCCAAAGTCAATGGCCTGCTCTTTTGTCCTCAAGGTTTTGGCTCCGCCCTGGCCTTGAGCTGGAAATGTTTCTCTTCTCCTGAACTGTTGTAATGTAAACAGAGGCACAATCCTCCCCCTTTCCCTACTCCCTAATTATTTTATCATGCTGCTCATATGCTGAGGTGTTTTTTTTCTGATCTCGCACTGATCTCTGCAGGGCATAGTGTGAGACCGGCCTTTTTTCTCCTCCTCTCTCCCTGATGTCTTCCTCCTCCTACCAAAGAAAATGGAGCGCTGCTGCTGGTGACCCGACAGTCTTCCCAATCCTGTCTTCCCCATGCATGTCACTGTCTTTGTATGTTCTTGGACAGGTTGTAAAGAAAAGTTTAGTTGCTCTGTACTTGTGACATGTGCAATGACAATAAAGTCATAAGGTGTTGAGCTGTAGATGGTTTGTATGGCACCAGACAGCAGAGTCCCTCACTAGGCTCCTGTCCTCCACCTCTCTGTCGTCCCTGATACATCCAACCATGGCTGTGTCATCGGTGAACTTCAGGATGTGACACAGCTCAGAGTTGAAGCAGAAGTCTGCGGTGTACAGGGTAAAGAGAAGAGGAGCCAGCACTGTGCCCTGGGGTGCTCCGGTGCTGCTGATCTCAGTGTCAGACGTGGTGTCCTTCAGCCTGGCGTACTGCCGCCTGTCAGTGAGGTAGCTGGAGATCAGGTGATCAGGCAGGGGTCCAATCACATCCTGTTCAGTTTGTCCTGAAACACAAGGGGCAGGATGCTACTGAAGGCACTGAAGAAGTCCAGAAAGAGAACTCTCACCATGAAGCATCCCTTATCCAGGTGCGTGTGGGCTTGGTGTAGCGTGTAGAGGATGGCATCCTCCACACCAAAACCTGCCCGGTATAAACATGACAAGGATAGCAGAGAGGTTAGAAATAACATATTTTGTAAACCATTTGATTCATAGTTTTACTTAAGCACACTGCATTGTACATAATTATCACTGAACACAGACTATAATCTCCCCTGTTCTTTTCAACTATTCAGATAGATCAAGCACACAAAGGCTAAATAATGACAGTAAATAGTGAAACTATGATCAGAAACTTTGAGCCCTGCAGACACTGTAGAAAACATACCTGCTGCTGTGGTGTTGATGTCTCCTGTCACGAGTTGTATTAAACACCTGAGCTGATACCTGAAATAAATACTGAGGTCAGTGAACTGGACAGAATATATAATCGTCATCTCATGCACCTGGACAATACATTTTCTATGTTATCATCTCCAATATTACAGAATAATAGAACATGAGCTAACTTCAGATCATCTGATTGTTGGTTGACAGCCTCTGAAGTGTTCAACACTCAACACCACCACTGTACTAATCATAATAATAATATCAGAAACTAAATCTAATTGATTATAACTCAGACTTTTTAAGACTTCTTTACTCACCGTCTGAACAACTCACAGTCTGACTTCAGCCTATTGATTCCCAAAGTTCAAAACAACGTTTAAAAGTTCATCCAATCTTCTCTCTAGTGTGGCTACTTACTCGGTTTTTCCTCCTCATTCTGTTCCAATCCTCATCCGTCACAGTCCTCTTTCACATCACAGCCTGAGCTTCCATAAACATAAACATTAATAAGCTGAACTCATGTTTGTGCTGTAAAGCGAGATGTACCTCTCGTGAAATGTACATCTCACGAGATGATTGACTGCAGCATGCGGTTGATAGATACATAGTGCCAGAGGAGATGTCTCAGCTGTACAGAGAGAGAGAGGGAGGAACTATTCACTTTATTTACTGACTCCCCACTATTAGATGGACTTTAAAACAGTTATGGTAAGGTGTAAAGTAGCTACTTACTGTTACTTTAAATCTTTAAACACTGAATGTAAATCACTGAAGAGATAAAGTTCACAAACTGTAAACTGATTCAAAACATTGCACCCTTGATGCTTCACAATTTGATGAAAGCAAAATGAATTTTTCTCAGGATTACAAATGTAAAGTCAGTCATGTTATTGTTGAGCTGTGTGTCCTCAGCTTTTTTCTGCAAATGCAAAGCACTCCCTCAAGAACTACTTCTTATACTGATGAAGCTGCGCCTCTTCTGCATTCACCAGTCAACAGTATCCAGTGATTCACTGCTGGCTACATTTCTTGTCAAGCAGGCCAGAGAGAGAGGACCTAAGTCACAGCTTACTAATGTGTTTTCTGACTCTTTTTAAGAACTGTGTAAGCATAATCGACTGCTTGAAGGAAGCATCTCCGTCGTGTCAAAGGCCTGAGGTGGACGTGTTACAAACTTCTGACAGAACATAGTGGGTTCGTTGACAAGCTCTTACCAGAGGACTTGGTGCCTGCTGACAGAGGTTTAATAATTGAAGATAGTGTTGGCCTGTTTTGTGCAGAACTAATAACACCTCCATTGACATTGAAGGAAGAAACAGCTGAGCCGAAAAGAGGTTGAAAATGAAAGAGAAATCTCTCATTTGAGAAGCTATGTTAAAAGAGTAATTGGAAATATACAATTCAAGGATCAACAGTGCCTGTAAGTCTCATTGGAGTGGTACAAAATGACAGAGTACATGGACAGCCTCATAGACAAGATTGTGTTAACATGCTCTGCTTTATACAAAATTTGAATCTGTGGTGCCTTCAGACTGAGGTGAACATTAGTTCATAAACAGGGCACATGGCAAAAAAAAACTTGACATAACAGTTGGTGTCAATATATATCAAATGATCAGTCTTCAGATTAATTGTAAAACGTGTTTTTTGTTATTGATAAGACATAGATGTTACATTTTATACATATTTATTCTGTAATAAATTTAGATATGTCACAGTAAAGTACAAAGTATTTTAACAAAATTGTTTAATGTTTTCACAATAACAGGGATGGGAATCGAAAACCAATTCCATTTGAGAAGCATTATCAGCTCCATCCAAGTATTGATATCATGACTCTTTTTGCTAATCATTTACCTTATCAATTCCTCCCACTGACAGGGTTCAGAAGTGTCAGAATTGTGGCTTAATTTTTTTAACAAAAGGCGCCTACTGCACAGCTTTAAGTGAGCGGAAACACCAGCAGATTACAGATGCTGTGACGTGTGTTTGACATTGTTGACACTGAAAATCTGCAGGCCAACATTTGCCCACATGTAAAATCTACAGTGATCAATAAGTTTTAAAGAATTGGATCAATTAGCAGGATTGTTAATAGCATTAGTATCAATAAAATTGTATCAATTCCCATCCCTACCTGGTAATGTTTAGTATTTTCACAGTTAAGGTGATTTTATATTTTTTACAAAGAAAAAAGGCTTGTTGCGCCCTATAATGAAATAAATGACTGATAATGTAATAATACCTGATAATGTTGCACTCTACTCAATGAAAAATGGAATAAAACCTGACAATGTAATAACCTAACCAATAATGTAATTAAAAAAAAACTAATATTGTATTACAATTTTAACTGGTATTGTAATATCATTTTACAGTCATTCTACATTGAACATTTGACAGTTTAACCAATGTCTTCTGTTTTGCCAAGTAGGGACATTTGATTTCCGGGCAACCTGAGCCACAACATTCACAAGACACCTTTCCATCAGAGGGTGCACCTAGGTCAGGGAAGTCTGGAGAAATGCTGAGTCCAGTAGAGGCTACGTCAAAATTGATGTGTCTTGATGACATGATCTCACTGTATTTCTCCTTCACCTTGATTTCCTGAAGAATGCTCCACCTGAAAATGTATGATAAAAAAATTACACTAAGTTTGACACAGGTCATACATTTACATTCAGACATATCTAAAAAAGTTTGAATAATATTAGAAAAGTTTCACTATTATTGTCAACCATTCCTGAAAGTGGAACTCACAAATTATGTAGACTTGTTAAAGTGAAATATATCAAGCTATTGTTTCTTGAACTTTTGATAATTGTGGCTAACAGAGAAGAAAACCCAAAACTCAGTGTCTCAAAACAATAAGGATTTTAGAGAAGATCAATTTTTAAAAAGGTTGTTTTTGATGCCAACAAAGGTTGTCCTTCACATGTGTTGTAACAACAGTTTCTAACCACAACATTTCTGTGTGAATGGGGATTGTTTGTAAAACACAAAGGGAAAAACCTTTTGTTCTGGTGACAACACTGTGTAAATGGAGTCTGAAAACTCAACTCAAACGATCATTTGGTCATTATAGTATTTATTCATTTATTATTTATAATATGGTTTATGTTTTTTTTTAAACAGGGCCTGACTCAGTCTCTCCACACTGAGAAAACACTGATAGGAACACGATGATCTAAACTGACTGATATAAAGTTATTACGATGATCGTCCTTCGTTACACAATAACTGACACAGATTCAGCAGCACATGAGCAGAGACACTGTAAAGTCATTTAATGAAGGTTTATGATCTGTGAGTCCTGAAAAAGTCAGAATAGAAAATGAAAACAAAAACAGGGTCACCTAATTCTTTTTTTTTTTTTTAAGAAATGTAACCCCATTTTGAGTTTCTGACAAGAGTTCATTTAAAGAGAAAACTTTGATCTTTCATTGTCATGGTCTCAGTGTCGCTCCTCTAACGGTCTAACGTAACTTAACCTTTATTTAACTTGATAAAAAATCCATTGAGATCAAGATCTAAAGACTTGACCAAGTGCTCAGCAGCACACGTCCTGAAAACTCAGAGCTGCTGTTTGTTTAAATGTGGTCTCCACATTGTGGTCAGCCTCTTCATCCATCATCCAGAGCAGCGCCTCTCCACATTTTATCTGCCGAGGCACGCTAAAGAGAGAAACCCTCAGGTCACCAGGTGACAATGCAAATATAAAAACGATCTTTCTACATCTCCTATGTCACCAACTTACACACAAAGAGGTTTTAATTGGACTTATTTGATCATAACTGCCATTACTGTAATTAATGAGAAGGCGTTATTGACCAATGATGGGAAACCTGAGCCTCTGACAAAACAAACAGCCTTCATATTACTGTAGCCACAGGGTAAAGAGCCTGCATGGTTTTCTTTTGGAAAACGCCCTAGAAATTGTAGATGTTATTGGATTTTGAACCATTAAAATCCTGATTTTATCTTCTTTGAGTACAGGATGATAAATTTGACGGCCTAGTTTTGGAGTTATGATGGTGATGAATCTGCCCACTCTTTTTGTAGCAGCTGCTTATGGCACACACTCCAAATACAGCTTAAAAAGGCTTTTTTGATTATGTTTAATATAAGACTGTTCAAGGATTCCAGGGGAGAGCACATAAGAGACCATTTTGTCTCAAATCAAACAGAAATAATC
Organism: Scarus forsteni; assembly: GCA_036419115.1. NCBI lineage: Eukaryota > Metazoa > Chordata > Actinopteri > Labriformes > Labridae > Scarus > Scarus forsteni. The sequence goes on from JAZDUH010000316.1 coordinate 459,487, forward strand.
AAAATATTCATAATTACACCTAACACAATGCTGAAAGAGAAGTGTGCAGATGTAGTGAATCACTGATCCGTTCATCTATGAGACACGTTTAAAACTGAAATTTAACCAAAGGGCAGCACATGAAATATATATCAATATAACACAAGACTGATACAAAACACTGGGCAAAGGCAGGGACTGGTACCGGACCACCCACTGCACCATCGTGCACACTCTGAGGGGTTTTAAAGTTTGTTATGCTAACAGTTAAATTTTTAACAAATGCATTTTATAATTCATGAAAACAGGAACAGTTGAAGACAGTTTTTCCTTAAATGTGTGAGACTAAAGACTAAAGTCTAAAGAAAGTCTTTGTTAAGTTTTAGTTAACACACGCACCATAAGACTTTCTTCATAAATCGGATTCTTCATATCCATCGGGCTGATATTCGGGTTAAGGAAACCCCCTCACCTGTAATCACATCATTTGAGTGTATCACATTTACACTCTTTGGCTCTTCACAACTACAGGTTGTCCTCATTTACCGCCCCCCCAAGGCCTCCACCACCTTCATCTCTGAGCTTACAGAGCTACTGACCTCTGTATGCTCCAGGTCTTCATCTACCCTCTTGCTGGGGGATTTCAACATTCATGTTGACTCCCCCAGCTGCAGTTTGGCCGCAGAGTTTCTGTCAGTTCTGGACTGCTTCGACATCACTCAGCATGTCCCTGGCCCCACCCATGTCAAAGGCCATACGTTGGATTTAGTTTGCTCCACTGGTACCCCACCCTCCCACCTGCAGTGTCTGGATCTGGCAGTTTCTGATCATCATGCTGTCCTTTTCAGCATCCCGGTCCCCGTGCCTGTACGGCCCACCAAGCGGTCCATCACATTCAGAAACATCAAGTCAGTCAGTCTACCAGCTCTGTCTGACCTGCTTGAGGCCCACTTGGCTCGGGTTCCGCCTGACACCTCGCCTGATGGTCTAGTCATCAACTATAATAACGCCTTATCCTGCTCCCTGGACTCTCTGGCCCCCCTTAAATCCCGGTCCGTCTCGTTTGCTCGCCCTGCCCCTTGGTTTTCCTCAGACCTTCGAGCCATGAAAACTACTGGTCGTCGATTGGAGCGGCTCCACAAAAAATCTGGCCTTACTGTCCACCGTCTGGCTTTTGAGGAGCATGTGAGGTCCTACAAGGAGGAACTCTCCAGGACCAAAATCAAATATTACTCCACCCTCATCCACTCACAACAAGACCACCCCAGAACACTTTTCTCCACCATTAATCGTCTGCTCCACCCCCCGGCTGACTCCCCTACACCTGAGGACCCTGACTGCTGCTCTAAATTTCTGGAGTTCTTCTCTGCTAAGGTGGACTCCATCCACCAGCAGCTTCGGTTACCTGCCCCCCCCCCTCCCCCGATGTGCCTCACCCATGGGGCTCACAGACTCACCTCCCCCCCTCTCCCTCCGCTGTGCTCTCTCTCAGCTTTTTCTCCGGTTGACACTGCACTAATTCACAAATTGGTCTCTAAAGCCAAATCCTCCACCTGCTCTCTTGACCCCATGCCATCGGCTTTGGTTAAAGCCTGCCTGCCTTCCCTCTGTTCCACCATCACTGACATTATCAACGCATCCATAGTTTCCGGTATAGTCCCCTCGAGTTTGAAAATGGCCTCCATCACCCCTATCCTGAAAAAGCCTGGTCTGGACCCTGATGACCTCAACAACTTTCGCCCGATCTCCAACCTTCCTTTCCTAAGTAAGATCCTGGAAAGAGCAGTGGCTGCCCAACTTCATCAGCACCTGTCCAACCATGAGCTCTACGAACCCCTTCAGTCAGCCTACAGAACTCACCACAGTACCGAGACCGCTCTGATCAAAATCACCAACGACCTCCTCATTGCTGCAGATTCCGGTAACATCAGTATTCTCATCCTTCTGGACCTGTCCGCTGCCTTTGACACCATTTCCCACACCATCCTCCTCAAACGCCTCTCTGACACCCTCGGCATCTCTGGCTCCGCACTGGCTTGGTTTCAATCATATCTCTCAGAACCCAGTTTGTCACCTTCCATAGCTCCACATCCCCCCCTGCCTCAGTCAACCATGGTGTCCCTCAAGGCTCCGTACTCGGTCCCACACTCTTCACCATCTATCTGCTCCCCCTCGGCCAGATCATACGTCACCATGGACTCAATTTCCACTCCTACGCCGATGACACACAACTCTACCTCAGCACCTCTCCCTCCTCTCAGCTCCCCCCTCAGTCTCTGGTTAACTGCCTCCATGACATCAAAGTCTGGATGACGACCAACCTCCTCAAACTAAACAGCAGCAAGTCTGAGCTCATGGTTGTGGCCCCCAAGCCACTGCTCCGGAAGGTTGGGGATCTCCTCATCAGTGTTGATGGTTGTTCCATCTACCCAGCCTCTGAGGTCCGCAACCTGGGTGTCATTTTTGACCCTTCCCTTTCATTTCAGCCGCATATTAAATCCGTCACCAAATCTGCCTTCCATCATCTCAAAAACATATCCCGTCTCCGTTCCTCACTATCAGACTCTGTCACTGAAACCCTTATCCATGCTTTCGTTACATCCCGGCTGGACTATTGCAATGGAGTCCTGTCCGGGGTTCCAAGCAAAACCCTGGACAGGCTCCAATATGTGCAAAACTCAGCTGCCAGGGTTCTTACTCGCACTAAACCCTGGCAGCACATCACCCCCACTCTCATTCACCTCCACTGGCTCCGGTCAAGTTCGCATTCAGTACAAGCTCCTCCTACTCACCTACAAGTCCCTTCACGCACTTGCCCCCCAGTACTTGGCTGATCTCCTCCACCAGCACACCCCATCCAGGAGTCTGCGGTCGTCTGACGCTGGTCTCCTCTCCATCCCGCGGACCAAACTGAAAACGTTCGGGGACAGGGCCTTTAGTGTGGCTGCCCCCACCCTCTGGAACTCTCTCCCCACAGAAATCCGAAACTCTCCCACTCTGGACTGTTTCAAATCACTTCTCAAAACTCACTTGTTCTCCCTGGCTTTCCCTGTTTAAGTGTTTCTTATTTGTTTGTCCCCTCTACTGTGGAAAGCGACCTTGGGTTCCTTGAAAGGCGCTATATAAATTTAAGTTATTATTATTATTATTATTATAAACTCCTGTGGTCTGTAGGATTTAACTCTGTCATTGTTTCTAAACAGAAGAGCAGCAAACTGAAACAAGCAGCTTCAGAACAAGAAGCAGAGAAATGCTAAAGGAGAACAGACACTTGGGACATTTCTTAGATGAGTTATTATTAAAATGAGGAAAAAAGCTCAAATTCACAATGTGAACAAGTCCTTTGAAAATGTTGTAAATCTGCATCTCGTCACCTCTTTCCTGTGTCATGACCAACATTCCCTAAAACTTTAAACTGTTGAACTTTCTGAGTTATCTCACTAACAGACTAAAAAAGGACAATCAGATGATTGTGTATAAACCTGACCCTCAGGAGGAGACCTGGTTTGGTGCCACACAGATGCAGCCTGACTGACCTGCCTGCTGTCCCGGTGTGTGGGAGTGTGATGTCTGTCTGCTACAGTAGTTCTGTATCATTATCATCGCAGCAATAAGGACACGTTAATTATTGTTATTGATTAACTTGAATGTTCCTGTTGTTTGAGTCTGCACATGCTCAGTACAGGTTACAGTCAAAGTGCAGTTACAGTGAATCATTGAGCGGCTCATTACAGACCATTTAATGTGAATAAAGTTAGGTACATTGTTAGGTGAGTAAACATGTATATTTACCTTTTTTTTTTTTGTAGAGCCCATCATCAGCTATGATCCAAGAACACAGTGAACAATCTCCTTTCAGGTGAGAGAACAGACTAACTCCACACAGCTGCTGTGTCGTGAATATGACGCCTCCTTCTGATTGGTCAGTTGTCACCATGTAATGACCTCCAGGGTTGAAAACTGAAGCCCATGCAGAGGAAGTAAAAGTTGTAGATCCTGGAGTGTTTGCTTGAGGCTGGCTGCAGGACTCCAGGAGGAGACTGTGTGCAGAGAACAGACATGTTTTTAAATTAACTCTTCACAGCCTGATTCAGCAAACAGCTCAGGTCTAAAATAATTAAACATTGATGTGATCTCTCTTCTTCTTTTATTGAGGATTTCTGGTTTGGGTAATTGGGGACATGACTGACTTGGCTACATGTCCATAAAGAGCTGCTATTGGTCAGTCCCATCTCTTCTTCTCCTCTTCATGAGTGAGTAGGTTAAGATATAATTTGGCTGAGGTGACACGCACAGTGAGGCAGCATCTATAAAGACACATTAAAGACGTTCTTCAGCCTCCTTTGAAAAGTTTTTCTACAGTCCATGGTTGTTACTCCTCATTGCGATCATGATGTTTAGATATAAATGACCTCCTCTCTCCGTCCTGCATGGACCCTGCAGAGTTTTAGTTATTATTTATCATGTTGGGGACCTCTGTGTGCAGCAGTGATTATCAGATCATCTGAGAGTGGAGGGTTTTAAAGAAAAGTAATTTGAAACATCATTTTCAGTGGATTTCTTTTGCAAAAGCACAACTTTGGTGAGTCCTCTATCTGAATCAGACTCACTGCAAGTGTGCAGGCAAAGGCAGGACTTTTCAGAGACCTTGTCCTTGAGGGACCAGTTTCTAAATCAGAAACTCTGTCCATTTGTTCACACCCATTGAACCACAGACAGAGTGTGAGGATGAGCAGCTCCATGAGCTGATCATGTGATCTCCTCATGAGCCCTCCCCATGAGCTGATCACCTGAAGCTGTGGTTCAGAATGTGGGCTGCTGCCACACTTTAGGGGTCAGACCTCCTCTGCTGGGGCATGAATGGTTTAGAGTGAATGTGCCCCCTTCAGAGGCATCCTAACCAGATGCCTGAGCCACCTCATCTGGCTCATCTCAACACAGAGGAGCAGCGGCTCCACTCTTAGAACATCCAGGATGACGGATCTTCTCATCCTATCTCTAAGGGAGAGCCTGGACACCCTTCGAAGAAAAAAAAATTTCAGCTGCTTGTACTCGCGATCTTGTTTTTCCGGTCAAGACCCACAGCTCGTGACCATGTGTGAGGATAGGGGACTGACTGGTAAATTTAGAGCTTCCCCTTCGGGCTCATCTTCCTTTTCACCATGACAGACCAGTGCAGAGCCATCATCACAACCGATGCCACACAGATCCACCTGTCGATCTCCTGGTCCATCCTTCCTCCACTCGTGAACCAGACCTTGAGGTATTTAAATTCCCTCACTTGGGGTAGAATCTCATCCCTGATCCAGAAAGGACCACTATGGAAGTATACAGCCCCTGTGGTCTGGATGTGGGCCACCAGGGCACATCTGCAATGACAGTGAGACGTAGAGGGTCATTATTGGGAGGGACAGCCCCCCTGATCTGAACCCGAGCGGTGTTCTGTGATTGGACTTCTGTGCTTGTCACAGATTGTCCATAATGAACACCAAGCTCAAACATAAGGGTGTTCATATGTGCACTTGGCACCAGGACACCCTCGGCCACAGTTCGATAATCAACCTTGTAGTCGTGTCATCAAACTTGCGGCTGCATGCTTTGGACACTCAGGAGAATAGAGGGGCGGAGCTGTCAACTGATCACCACCTGGTGGTGAGTTGGCTCCGATGGTGGGGGAGGATGGTGGGGGAGGATGGTGGGGGAGGATGCCCGTAAGACCTGGCAGACCCAATTGTGTTGTGCAACTCCCACCTCTGGGCGAAGATCGACCATGTCATGGGGGAGGCAGGGGACATTGAGTCCGAGTGGGCCTTGTTTTGGGCCTCTATTGTTGAGGCAGCTGATCGGAGCTATGGCCATAAGGCACCCAAACCCGTTGGTGGACACCAGAGGTGAGGGATACCGTCAAGGTGAAGAAGGAGTCCTATCAGGCCTTTTTGACCATTGGGACTTCGGGGGCAGCCGACAGGTACCGGCTGGCCAAGCAGCTTCGGTGGTTGCCAAGGCAAAAACAAGGGGTTTGAAGAGAATCTATTTAGACTCTATATTTGTCATAAATTACTTACATTCAAATCTTCACTATTTTATGAGCTGTTTTAAAAATGTCCAGTGTTCAGAGAACTCCTCTGAACATATCAGGACATTTAATGTCAAGTATGAAATATTTGTGTGATCTCCACTCACTGGATTAACAAAGTCTGACTTCACTAACCCTGTTCAGGGATCATATCCTTTTACCTGTGTGTTATCAATATATGTTTGGTCAAAATGACTCTTCATTGAAGAGCCATTTAAATGTTTATTAAATGAAAGTTTCATCAAGACACAGAAGGCAGCTGTGCCAGAAGCTCGACATGCACCAAACCAGAGATCCACGACTCTGTGAGGGCCTATTTGGTGCTGCTAAGTAAACTTTATCTAAGACCATGACTTGAATCTGTTTGTGTCCTAAATAAAGTCAAGGATCAAACTTCAGTCTGTTTAGAATCATTTTTTGTTTTATCATCTATCAAATTAGATAAGGACGAGTCTGATAAAGTTCACACGCCAACACAATCAGGTCAGTGTGTGACCCTGCAGAGGCTCCGCCCACTCCAGCCTCCAGTCTGAGTATATCAGAGGCTTCATCACCTCCATCAGATCAGAGTTACCTGGAAGGTGAGACTGAAGATACTCTGACAACAACAATCAGCTGATCATCACCATGACACCTGTGCTGGTCCTCTGCATCCTGCTGTGTGCTGCATCTGCAGGTGAGAAACACACATATATACACAAACACAAAAATATACACACAAACAGACACACGATCACTCAAAAGCAAACACACAATATCTGTAAATGTGTTTTTTTTTTGTCTGCAGCTCCAGCTGAGAAAGAGAATCTGCCTGCAGGTCAGTACTGAGGGCATGAAAACACACAAACTGTACACACATTTGAAATACACATAAGTTTGATATACGCCACATCGTTTTACACAAAATATGCTATTGATATATAAATGCCACTGAATCAATTACACCAGAATAAGTGATTTTTTATACTAACACTGATTCAGAGAATTAGCTGACATCAACTGATCATTGTCTCTTTAATCTTTTGATTTTTTAAAATTCTTTATTAACCCTCATGTTGCATTCATTATGTGTTCAACAATTTTGTGTTCCCGGTCAGAAGTTACCATTCAACTAAACTCACCATAAAAAATGTATCAATGCCAATTATTTTGTGTTAGATTATTTAACTAACAGAAGTTCTAATGAGTATTTAAAGTTTTGAGCATCTATTTGATTTTAGTGGCCTGTTTTCCTCATTGATCTGATCTCATTCATTTGAAAGCTAGCTCTAAAAATATAATTTCTTGATTTCTTTGAGAAAGATAAGAAATATATAAGAAATAATCAGATGAGCAGATGGTGTACTGTTTGCAACAGCAGACTTAGGGACAAAGTTATCCAGGACATTTGCTTTGAGACCATTTTTTATACAATCACAAAAGTAACACCTGTAGTCTTGTCGGTCATAAGTGACCATGACTACTTTAATTGTGTACAAAAGAAATGAACCCTTAACTGAACTTGACATTGTCACAATATTCCAAGATCAAGACTGAAATCAAGAACCTCACTTACTATCTACCTGTCGTGGTTCTGCCACCCAAAGAACTGGGAGCAAAGCATCAAAAGTATTTTATAGTGAACTTACAGGAAAAACTAAAACCTGATATAGTCTCAATTTCTTCATCCATTTAAATATTTGACTTTCCTATCATGTTGCAAGTCATTAGATTTACTAAATTTAACAACTAGAGGTGCTGAGAGAGCACAAACCTCCACAGATGTCTCTCTGACCCTGTAAGTGTTCTAAATTTGATTTTAAGTCTAAATCAGGCAGGATCACAGCATGTGTGTGAGTAAATTTTAATCTGCTCCATTAAACTTTGGGACATTAAAAATGCTCCTTCAGAACAAGCTAACGTTGTCTGGGTGTGTCTGTGACTCTGCTGTAGATGTTTCAGAGCCTCAGGAGGAGATGATGAGGATGATGGTCAAAGAGGAAGAGCAGGAGCTGTCTGAAGATCCACTCCCTGAACTCGTAGATTGTAAGGAGAACGGAAACACGTCACTGATGAAGTTTATTGGTTTTATGAATCATTAATTACTGATTTTATTTTTATTTGCACCCTGTCATCTCTCACAAGCAGCAGCTGAGTCTGAGCAGGAGGAGGATCCTGAAGGTAACTTCACATTTTATTTTTCATTTGTTTGATGTAAAAATATAAAGTTCAAAGTAAATGTGTCAACAAATCAAGAATAAATCCTCATGATGGGATCATAGAAAAAAAAACAAAAAGTCCTGACTGACAAACATTTCACTGATTTTATAGTCAGAGTTTGTCTCGTCTGTTAACATGAGGGGTGGACAAGGGTGTTGCCGGAGATTTCAGGCCCCATGAAAAGAACTCTTACTGGGCCCCCATTGCCAACTGTAGGGCCAGTGGAAGATTTTGCTTCTGTTTTTATAAAACTGCATTTTAATGATTTTTGGACTTTCATTCTCACATGTTTGAAAACAACAACATGACAGAAACTTTGTAGGTGAAGTACTGAAAAGTAACTGCCCATGCGAGAAGCAAACGGTGTTTCCAAATCCAGCTGAGGGAGAAACTCGTGTCTGCTATTTGTTATAAAAATACTGAAATTTTATTGATTTAAACTTTGAATAAAGGTAATTTTTTGAGTTTTCTGAGAGAGTAAGCTTGGGGAGAATGTAGGTGCAGGGTATAATGGCTTGTGTATTATATACGAGGCCGTGTAATAATCAAGATATTACAGAAAGTTACCAAACATATTTCAGAGATACATGATGTTTTTTAAATCATCAGAAGAGAAAAAAAAAAAACTAAAAAAACTAAACAAATTAACTTTTATAATTTTTTGTTTGTATTATAACTGCATTAAGGGCCTCTCTGGGCCCCTTTCAATCATGGGCCCTCTAGGACCCTACTTCTTTTTCTCCCCTTAATGGCACCACTGGGAGCAGGGCTTATGAGTTAATTGAGCTGCAGGCAGTCAACAGGGGGCGCTCTGAGTGTTTTGGCTTCACTTTGCCATGTTGTCCATCTTTATTTACAGATCATATTTACAGGCTCATGAATTTTATTTGAATCAGTTTAAACCAAGAGCACTGAATATCTGCTGATTAATTTAATAATTTTCCCTTGTTTTCTGTGTGCGTCTTCAGCTCGTTTTTCTTTGTGCCCTTTTGGATGGCACCAACACTATGGATTCTGTTACAAGGTTTTTACCTCCACAAAGAATTGGTTTGATGCTGCGGTAAAGACTGATTTATATTTTCATCAATACTCCTGTGTGACTGAGAACTCCCTCTGATAAACTTCATTCATTGAGTATATTTTAAACCTGCTCCTCAAACAGAGGAGATGGTCCACACAGATGAGCTTCATGAAGACCGTGTTGTTGAGTAAACCTCCTCAATCAGACTTCAGCTCCTTCTGCCTGTTTGAAGTTTTTCAGATGTGTTCACAGGTCAAATGTTTCAAACAGCTGTTTCTGAATGTTTGAGTCCATGATGGTTTGTTATTGGTCAGTCTGTCTGAGTCTTTGTGCGCCCCCTTGTGTTCAACAGGAGGACTGTGGCAGTTGGGGAGCTCAGCTGGCCTCAGTGACGTCTGCTTTGCAGTACAGTGTCCTGCAGCAGCTCTCAAGCTCCACAAATGTGCTTTTTTCCTGGTTAGGAGGTCTCTACACACAGGTGAGTCTGGCACAGGTGGAAATCAGCCATCTTGTAACTTTGGTGAGAGTTTGTCCAGTTTAAAGTCTTTAGAAATCTTCTGTTAATCACCAAATCCTTTTTATTTAATATAACACTGACCTCCATCTTTTTATGTCTAAATAGAATAGAAATGTGAACGTTAATTCTGTCAGGACCACTTTGTCCAGAAAACACACCTGAGTTGGATGTTTAGGGATGGAATGCTAACATGTTAGTATTCTTGGCTTTGTGTCCTGTTGGATTATAATCAGTGTTTTACTATCCTCATTATTAATGCAGCAAAAATTCAGCTCTGTTACGTGGTTCCAGTAAGAAATGACAGGGGGGTGTTACTGGAGCTGTTTTGAAGTTCATGACTTCATCATAATGTAAAAATAGCAGTAAATCCATCACAGTCAGATTTGCTATCAGTTTTAACATTTTATATTTTTGATTTTTAACCATGTAAAACTGCTCAATCCCATGTCCCCACTGTTGGATTCACGTTGGTCTTTGTAGATCTCACTAAAACTGTTCATTTTAACATGTTGTAGTATTTAATGATCATTTAAAACATGATTTCATATGAAAGTAATATGTATTTTATTTACTTTACTGTTCTAAAGTAAAAGACTTCTGACTGCTCTCCTGCAGTAGCTCAGCAGCCACACTATGGACTCTGGTTCAGACGATCATCTGATGGAAATGAAAATACTCACTCTCTGTTTGTCTCTGCAGGATCGATGGATTTGGACAGACGGTCAGAGATTCAGTTATAATGGATGGGAATACCAAACCAATGCCACTTTAAACCCCTGTATCTTCCTGCGTTATAGCGGTGAGTCCACACACCTGTTTGGCTCCAACCAAAGAGCTCTTAGTCACAAGTTTTATATATATATATATATATGGAGAGAGAGAGAGAGAGAGAGAGAGAGAGAGAGAGAGAGAGAGAGAGAGATAGATAGATAGATAGATAGATAGATAGATAGATAGATAGATAGATAAAATCTAATCAATCTAAGTTAACCCAAAAATTTAATCTTAAGATAAAAAACTTTGCACTGCTGTAAAAATGATGTTAGTTAAAGTCCAACAGTAAAGCTCAGCGTCCACTCTGGAGTTTTAGTTCCAGAGTTAACTCAGCCCTGACTGAGACCTTAGAGGTAGAAACATGTTGGCTCTTCAATGATCCTGTCTCTGTAATAAAGCTCTGAACTTCTCTCCTCATTGTCACTGTTTCTTCTTTCACCTCTTTGTTTACTCTTATTAATCTGACTCATTCTCATTTTTCTGTTTTTCAGGTGGTTGGGCAAATTCTGCATGTTCAAACACCAGACAATACATCTGTGCCAAAGTAGCAGGATGTTAACAAACTACAGAAACTCTGCTGATAGTCTTTTGGAATATCTGTTTACTGTCTGAGATCTTTGATTATTGGTTGTCATGTTAATTTTGACTGAACTTGAACTTGTAGATGTGTTAGAGTGTGATGGCTGTTCTGATTGATGTTGAATAAAAAAAAGTACAGTTCAAAGTTCAAATTGCCTGTCTTTAAATGTCCCTCAGATTATTAAACTCTGACTCTGGATATTGTATAAAGCATGAACATTCCTAGAGAAGGAAGAGAACTTCAACATTTGGCTGAATATAGTCAGTCCTTAGCCCACCTCATTACCCCACCGCATTTCATATAACATTAAACAGGAAGGTAGGCTAAGTTAAAATCTTTATGTCCCACTCCACTCAATCAATCAATCAATCAATCTTTATTTGTATAGCGCCAATTCATAACAAGTGTTATCTCAAGACACTTTACAATAGAGCATGAAGCTCTTCATTTTATGGATACACATATATGCATAGATACATATATACATATAAAATACACATATACATATATATACAAATATATACATCCAACACCCAACATGAATCCATATAGCCAATCATGAATCCCTCCATCATGGCGGCAAGAAAAAACCTTCTGTTAAGCAGCAGGAAATCTTGAATGTGGATCCCAGTCTCATGATGAACAGCAAATCCACACGATGCTGTGATGGGTGTGAGGGCAAAGGAAGGGAAGTAAGAGGAGACAAGTGGACGAAGTAAGAACTAAAGTTAGGGACAGGTCCATGTATCTTAGGCCTGTCGTCTGATTCCTTAGAGGTTAGCCTCTTGAGATGCTACATCTCATTTCTGGAGGGTCCTCATGTCTGAATGGTTGTGGTGATCATTTTCTAGAAGTATAATCTTAGATATTCAAACTGAAAATAAGAACTTATGGTAGTGACGAACTCATGGGTGCCCAGACCACAAGTGCATCCCAACCATATTTGTCTCCGTTAAGTATAAATGTGTTAAAGGCCTCTTGAGATGTGACATCCCATTTTTCAAGAGGGACTTCATGACTATGTGGTAATAAGAAATAGATACTGTAGGTGTAACGATCATGGATATGGAGATCATGCTAATAACTACATGAACAGCTATAATGCATAATGAGAATGGAGTGTTCGTAATAGAATGGCCAACTATGTGTGTCATGTTTATGGCTGTAGTTTTGAGGTTACATGACTCCACACCAGCAGGCAGTCTCCACCAAGGATCCCAGGCCACCTACAAGACAAGAGCCAGAGACGAGGTACAGGAGCAAACAAAAAGGGGCAAAAGCAGATGTGGAGAGAGAGAGAGAGAGTGATAGAGCCCATTGTGCCAGACCCTCCCCGGCAGTCTAGGCCTATTACATCTAAACTATGAGTCTAGTTTATGAACTAATTTATTTATTTATTTATTTATTTATTTATAACCTATAAGCTGGTCCCTAACTGAAAGCTTTATCAAAGAGGAATGTTTTAAGTCTAACCTTAAAGGTAGAGAGAGTGTCAGACTCCCGAACTGTGGTTGGTAAATTGTTCCAGAGAAGAGGAGCCTGATAACTGAAGGCTCTACCTCCCATACTACTTTTGGAGATTGATGGCACCACAAGTAGGCCAGCATCTTGGGAGCGTAATGTTCTAGAGGGGTTGTACGGCACTACAAGCTCTTCAAGATAGACTGGTGCCTGTCCACTGAGAGCTTTATAGGTGAGGAGAAGAATCTTGAATTCTATTCTATATTTAATGGGGAGCCAATGCAGAGAAGCTAATACAGGAGTAATGTGGTCTCTTCTCCTAGTTCTAGTCAGTACACGTGCTGCAGCATTTTGGACCAGCTGAAGCGTCTTAAGTGACTCACTGTTTACGTGTCCATCAGGGTCTTTGCTTAACGCAGGAACTTTGAGGATGGGATTTTATGTAGTTAGCATTTAAAGCTCAGTCATACATTGACAAGAGTTCATTGTTCCTGAGTAGCTATAAATAATTCCTACTTGATTGGTTAAACCATGCTCAAATTCTAAGAACTTGAGTTTATAGAGCTCTGCATTTAAAATCGTAATGTTGGCTGTTTTTTTACTGCAATGAAACAGTTTTCCAATCATCTTGATTACATACAAAGATTAAATTTGTTCAAACATGCCCAGTACAAAGAAAACATGAATGATCAGACTTTTGTTTGTCCGCGTGGCTAAAAGGCAACATCATATCCTTTTTAATGATTCTAAATTAAACATTAACATCTCTAATGCCTTTTTCATCACAAATTGTATTTAAGATATTTAACAGAAAAAGTTAATTTGAAATCCATTTTACTTTTAGCCTCAAAAACCTGGAACTGCTGAATGCTAACTCACTTCAGCATTTTTGGACTCTTTCCTGCACCGGCCTATAGGGAGGAATTGATCTTAGAGTAAAGCTGGCTCATTTTTGCTCAGAGAACAGCAGGCACTAAACACAACATATCTACCTTTAGAGAGCTCCTCTGATCATATCATGACATCTAATGTCAAACATCGAACATCTGATCTGATCTCTGCTCATGATTAGCAAAGTTTGACCTGAACTACTAACCTTAACTCGTTATCGGAACATTTAGCGTGTACGTCATCATTACATTGAGTGTCAAAATGACCCTTCATATAAGATTATTGGACTTTTATTATTTTTTTTTCTAAAGAGATGACATCTCTTTTAAAAAGATGTCATGAAGATGCAATTGTGCCAGAAGGTGAACATATACCAAACCCAAGATCCAGAGGCTGTGAGACCTGTTTGGAGCTGCTTACAGCTTAATTTTTTTTAAGTCTCAAATTTGGCTTTAAACTTTAAACTTAAGCTTTAAACTGGTATTCATTGAAAGACTTTTGTTTTTTTCTCTTTCTCGTTTAATAAAAAAAAACAAAAAAAAAACAAAGAATGATGTCTGTGAGTGCAGGTCTGTTGTCTCAGGGGTGTAACGTTCACACCCCGATACCATGCTCATGATTCTAATGGATGAAAACTGTTGAAAATATTCAGTGAGTTCACATAAGATGAATAAATATATCACAGCGTTTGTCTGTTTGATATGATCATTCGGGCAGTGTTCATGCACATGTCATGAATTGATAAAAACTTTGTATTTATTTGATCTTGCCTCCAGCTCAGCTTCTACAGCAAACCTAAAAAACACTAAGGGCCAGATCCACAAAGAATTAGTTGCTCCTACTAAAAGGGCCATCATTTGCAAACAACGGCACAAGAAAATTATGCACTAAAAGCGAGGCACAAGACGCTATCTTGCAGCTATATTGGATAGTTCACGTCAGCTGAAGTTCTCTAGCAGGTCTAAAAAAAAAAAAGTTGGGCTTAAGAGCACACAAGTCATGCAGTGATGATGGTGGCCATGAGTAGGACTGTTGCTGCTCTTGAAGCCAGAAATGCTTCTTTTATGGGTGGAAAATCAGCCTGAGCCACCTGCCACAAGATGGTGATAAAGAGGCAGAAAGAAAAATAATTATTTATATTAACCCTATTAGACATTCATGTTTTTTTTTAATTTTTTTTAAAATCATTTTCACGTGTTTCCAGAAACGGTTATGACATTTTATATCAATTTATTTATTATTTATTACACTGTTCTGATTATCTTAAATAGTAATATAAATACATGATAAATAAATAATAAAGTCGACGTGAAGCTGTCCATGGTCCTGAATCTTTTGTGCTGCCCTATTTAACTTAGAGCAGAGCTGTCCATGGTCCTGTTTTAAGGTCAACATAAAGCCCACTCTGACCTACCACTGAGGCCGCTGAATTACTAGTGTCAGGATGAGAAGTTGAGTTCAGTTATTTCTCGGGTTTGTTTGGGTATTACAGATTTATCCCCTTATTTAGTGAAGCACTCAGAGCAAAAACAGACCAAAGGTAAAATTCTATGTGTTAGAGATACTGTAACTTTAGTCCTATTGGAGGACTTTCTCGTCTGCTGATCTCACAGAGTATTTGGCAAATTTGTATTTAAAAAAAGAAAAAAAAAAACTATTTTTTGAGTTAAATTACAAATGGATTTTAACTTGCATTACTGACATTTGTACTGAGTAAAAAAAAAAGTTTTTTATTGTAATGCCTTATATTTCTACATTACAGTAAAAAAGGAACGTATTACAGTAATCATATTACTCCCAACACTGTTTGACACTGCACAAATAATAATCCAAGGAAGTCAACTTTCCTGTTAATCATCAATGCTAAAAACTACTTTGAAGGATGTTGACTGAAAACTATGGGCCAGATCCACAAAGAATAGTTTGCTCCTGCTAATAGCGCCACCATTTGTGCAGAAACAGCTCACGCAATCTGCCCTGTTTTAGCGCCTTATCCTCAAAAGAATTTTCTCTAATGTTATGCAGGCGCAAACATAAACACAGTTTGGCATTTGAGTGCGCTTTGTGCCTCTGACTGCAATATTTCCTGTGGCATATAGGTGGCTTTGTCCCTGCAAACTTTGAGATTGATGTCTCCTTTACATTGAGCAGCAAAAACAACCAGCGGTACAAGAACAATAAGCAGCAACAGCGAGGCACGAGACGTGAACTTGCAGCTACAGTGAGTAGTTCACGACAATGCCTCGATGCCTTTGCCTGGCCAACTCAGTGCATTTTCAATCATTTTTTGAGAGAACACACACATTAGATGATGGGTAGGATTGCTGCTGCTCTTGAGGCCAGAAATGCTTCTGTTGTAAGAGGGGACATCAGCCTGAGCAGCCTGCTACATGATGACAATTATAAATTGCCATCATTATTTGGCATTCACTTTTTGGTGTTCTTTCATGTGTTTCCAGAAATGGTGAAGGTTTTATATGTTGAATGATTTATTATTTATTAAACTGCCCTGATGATCTTGAATAATTATACAAATATCTGATAAATATATAATATAAATAAACAAGTCAACGAGGAGCTGTCCGTGGTCCTGAATGTTTTATACTGATCTATGTACATTAGAGCAGAGCTGTCCATGGTCCTGTCTTTAGGTCAACATAAAGCCCACTCTGACCTACCACCAAGGCCGCAGAATTAATATTGTTATGATGAGAGTTGACTTGTGTTTATTTCTCAGGTTTGTTTGGATATCACTGATTTACACAGCCGCCAAGTGTTTAAATGTTAAGAAAAAAACTTAAAATTAGGCTATTTATGATAACCACAAAATGGTCAAAGGACCATGTGTCCATAAGTGTTAAACCGCTATCTGCAAATAATTTCATTGTCACTTAAATCTTAAGCTGATACCCTCCTCTGATAAACCCTTCCTTGTGTGCTCCTGCCATCCTGCCTGCCTCGGTGCCTTCACCTGACAACAATCACTGCTGTCATGATTACCGGAGAGTCCATGACAGCCCTTTTATAAATACTCTGCTCCACAGTTATCACCAACTCAGTGTTATTTCCAAACATTTTGAGTGAAAGAGAGAGTGGAAGAGGGAGAAAGACAAATTGCGCAGATTTAATCCACGAGTCTCACTGCTGGTCAACAGCGCTAATTTGGTGTCTGTGGCAGTCAGTGCTGGTCTTTGAGGATTAGCTGGTATTTGCGGTGAGGCTAATTTGCGTATGAAGAGAGCAGTTTAGCGTTGAATTTGTGAATATTCCCTAATCTACATGCATGACAATTGAACCAGCGTAGCGAGGAGCGGCAGTGCAGTTTAGGTTCAGTTTGCGGGAATTTCAACCTTTGCGTGTGATTTGAGGATTACACGCTACTTTTTTTCTGTCATTTGCACAAGTTTTTAGCAGTCACAATTGAGGAGCTGGCCCTATATGTTTCATTCTTTTTCATGTAAAAATGTGCCATTTAGAGGGTTAAATGTGTTTGATTTGGACTGTTTATGGTTTTAAAATCAAGCCTAAAAAGTTGAAAATTATATAATATTTTTATAGTTGCCTTCTTAAAGCTCATGGTCTGTGCTAAGCAGTGTGAGTGTGACTAATATCTGATCGACCCTTTAACACTTGAACTACCAAGGCAGTCATTTTGACTGCTTTCAAAATTTGCAATGTCATAACTTTGATTGATTATCTGTGTACCCATAGGACCCTGACTTTTCCTAAATGTGGGTATATTTTCTTCTGAAATTGTTCTTGCATTAAAATTTCAAAACACAAAAGAGTTGTGAGTATTACTATCTCGGACTACCATGGCAGTCAAATTGACTGCATGCAATTTACAAGGGGTATGATTTTTCACTTGTTATATTTAGCTGCTCTTTCTTCTGCTCTATTGATTGTTTGTTTGTTTTTTGTACTATTTGAAGCTGCTGGGTAGCTTTTCTTCTGCAGAATTTATAGTGATGCTAAAATCTAGCTAACAAGAAAGGCAAAAGTGATAACTAGAAGGTGAATTACAAACAAGAAGGCTTTAGCTCGCTTCAAAGCCTTGACAAGGAAGAACCAGAGCAGGTTCAGAAAGTAATGTCTCTTGGTGATTGGAAGAAGATTCATCTTGCTCTGGGAGTGACTCAGAAAATATTTTAGAGATTCCCTCTAGTAAAAAAAAAAAAAGATGACTGGAAACATCAAATTCCACATTTGCTACCATCTTATCTGCTAATTTTCAAGCAAGAAAGTCTACAGTAGGAATCCTTATTCTCATACTGTAATGTAAGCATGTAGTAGTTTTTTGTGTTCTGGAGAGCTTCTTAGTATACATATAGACCAGTGGTTAACAACCTGTGGTCCAGGGTCCACTTGTGACCTGCCACATAATGACCTCAGCCAAGGAGGTAATGTTTTCGCCGGGGTCTGTCTGTTAGTCTGTTAGCGAGATTACGCAAAAACTACTGAATAGATTTGCATTAAAAAAAATACTTGGTGAAAATACTTGGTGTGGAGGAAGAATCCGTTACATTTTGGTGCTGATCAGATCCAGGTTGATGACACAAAGCACTGAAGTCTGTAATGGCAAATCACATTCATTTACATCATCATGGAAATTGTAGTTTATTTGCAAACTGACATGAATGTGTTTCAAGACACTACATTTCCTAGCTTCCCTTGCAATACCAGGAGGACTTCTGCTAACATAATGGCTAACGATAGCCTGGTAGATGGGCACATTTTTTCTGACTTTGTAACTGTAATGGTAATAACTTGAAGATCATGTCATTCACACTCCCCTCTTCCCACTTCCGATGCAGCATTCTCTACTTGGAGAGATATGAGTGGACACTCTGCTGTCCAATCAGAGCAGAGAAGCCACTGAGCTGAGCTGCTTGGCAGAGGTCTGTGCTCTCTGAGTGCTTTTCTAGTTTACATAAAAGTATGTTTTTCTTACATGTAGCTTTTTGGTCTATCAAATGTGCCATGAAATGGAAATGACCTAATAAGAGGTGGCGCAGTTGGACAGTGCGCTTGGTCAGTGATCGGGAGGTTGCAGGTTCAAGCCCAGCTCTGGGCGACATATGGCGATGTGTCCTTGGGCAAGACACTTAACCCCAAGTTGCTCCCACTGCTGCGTCAGTGGTGTGTAAATGGGCATGAAAGGGCATGAATGTGTTAGAGATACTGATGGATAACTAACATAGATACTCTGAACCATCAGTCAGTGAATGTGAGTGCGAATGGGTGTGAATGGGTATGAATGGGTAGGTGTGACCTGCGGTGTAAAGCAGCTTTGAGTAGTCAAAAAGACTAGAAAAGCGCTATATAAGCTCAAGTCCATTTACCATTTACCATAATTTTAGCTTTACCGTTTTGGTGACAGGGCAACATCCTAAAACTTTAGTGGCAAGTACTGTGTTAACCACAAGAGCATTCATGATGGTTAATTAGTTCTCTCTTTACACCAACCTATTTTAAAGAAGAAGGAATTTGATTTTATTTGAAACAAAAAAGGAATTCGATTCAAGTTTTCATGTTCAAGTTCAGAAGTTATGTTGGTGTCCATTGATTTAAGAAAAATCTCCATTATAATATTTATTTCGTGTCCTGGCTCATTTTTAAACCCTTTTCATCAAATTATTAGTTGATATTTTTATTGATTGTCTGAATTATTTCAAAAAATGTCTGAGCAGTCAAAAATGACTGCTTTGGTAGTTCTAGTAGTGGCAGAATTCTGGTAGACAGAGTGTTAAGGGTTAAGTTTGTCAGGTGTGTTCTCAGGTCAGCAGGTCCATGATGGTTTCTCAGTCTTCTTGTGCCCCCTTGTGTCCAATAGGATCACTGTTACATTCAGGGAGCCTAGCTGGACTCAGTACTGGACTCTAAACAGTTCAGATTCCTGCAGGAGCTAACTAACAAAGATTTTAAGGAGTCCACCTGGTTAGGAGGGCTATACCTGCAGGTGAGTCTGGTACAGGTGTGCAGGTGGAGACCAGCCTTCCCCTGTGACTAAAACATTCATAGATTATATTTTAACCTCCATATTCTTTATGTCAGAAACATATAATTTGAATGTGAAAGCTGTTTTGCCCATGCAAGCATACTTAATGATGGTTGTATTTCACATAAAGTGTTTTTCACCCTGATGTTCCCACTGTATTGGAAAATCTACTCTGATCTACACAGATCTCTAAGAGGTAATTAAATATAATTAAAACAGGATTTAATTCTTACATACTCTTTATGTTTTTTTAGTTACTGTTCAAAAGTAAAAGAACTTTGTCTGCTTACCAGACAACTCAGGAGCTCACCAGGGGGCAGCAGCCCAATGTGGATCACAGGTTCATAAACCGTATTTTACATTCTCCATGTTGCTCCTTAGTATAATTCACATTTATTTAATGCTCTGATAGAAATGTGGTTGCCTTGTACTAAGTGGTATCATCAAGAAGGCCCACCTTCCTCATTTCTGTTCATCTTCTTGGCAGCTACCAGGGTGTGGACAAGTCTCTACCAGCATCGCTCTGCTGAAGAACCCATCTGTGAATTCATTCCTCCTTCTTGCTTTCAGCCCGTGATTGGCTTTCTTCATTTTCTTCATCGCAGTCAGAGTAACCTCTGCTTTCATCAGTCCCTCCGTAGTTTCACACTCACTCTAAAATTTATCTCTGTTCAATAATCACTGTATTTTTTGGGCATTTTGTGCCTTTATTGATAAGAGAGAGACAGTGGATAGGCTTGTGAAAGGGGGTGAGAGAGTAGGGGAAGACACTCTGCAAACTGGCCACAGGCAGGATTCGAACCTGGACCGGCAGAAGTAAGTACTTGGGGTGCCTGGTTGCTAACCACTCCACCAAAGCAGCATCCCATGATCACTGTATTTTTCATAACTTGCAATTTGTTTAAACAGGATTTTCATTTTGGGGCAGTTTTGTTTATGCCTAGCCTAGAGCGCCCTCTCACAGTTGTAGGCGGTAATGTTTGCTCCTTGTTTCATGCCGGTATGAATTAAAGGTGCAGTCAGCGATGTGGGAGAAAACGAGTGGAGGGTTTGTTTATATTCGAATTTAGACCCGCCTCCCGAAAGCTGATTGACGTGCATCGTCATGGAAACGGCCGAGAAACTGCGTAGCTGACGTAGCTAAGGAAACCCCGACTGGTCAGACAACTCGACTGCCATTATTGAAAACATCACAACAACAGTACATTTTGGCAGATTAGACAATAAGATGAATGCCTGACGGCTGTTACTGTTATGTGAAGCACCACGAAGCTAATGCTGCTTAGCTTACCTATCCAGCAGACGGACGGCAACATCCGCGTCCGTTTGCAGGTCTTTCAATTTGCGGAGTTCCCTCCACCATCGGAGAGCAACACCAATGTTGACCCGGGTCTTTGCTCTTTTGGTCATAGCCCTTCTTTTCCACTTTTCACTCCTCTGACCTTTTTCTTTTGGGCTGTTTTCAGCCATTGCTACCGCAACTATTGTATCTCTCTCTTATGCTAACTGCGCACGGTACGCAAACTACGACTCCCCCTTCCCCCTCTGTCTGACCTGCGCATGAGTATGATCACCCCCTGGATGTGGGGGGGTTTACTTTGTTTTGGTAACTCGGACCGAGCCACAGTATTTACCTGCTGAAATTCTGAGTCAAGGCTGTATATTGAGACCAATTTTTTTTTTCAACATGCTGTCAGTGGTGACATCTTGTGGATGGAGAGGAGAATTACGGTGAATTTCGCAAATACTGCATCAGATTAGAAGATTAGAAGATCGCTGAATGCACCTTTAACATTTAAATAAATGGTAAACTTTGAAAACTATATTTTGATTTATAAGTACCGGACTATAAGTCGCAGGTCCCGCCAAACTGTGAAAAAAGTGCAACTTAAAGTCCAGAAAATACAGTAATCAAGCTGAAAGTGTTTCTGGATGGAGGTGTTCATCCAGAAACACAGACTCACACAGATCTGAGCTACAGACTGGATAGAGGTGGCCCAGATACAGCAAAGAATCACGGTGCAAAAGTGACCCAGATCCAGATGCTGAGTGTGTGAGCCAAAGCTGGCCCACAAGTGATTCCAGCTCTGGCCAGTTGGATGTAGTTGCCCCGGTACCTGAAAAAAAATGTTTATTTTTTGGGTTTTGATAAGATAGGATGGATTTCTTTGCCCCTTAACTGATTTATTTATAAAAAATCATGTCATCGGCTGATGACAGAAGTTGTTTTTAGTTGCTGGTTCTTCAGAAGTCAGATCCCACAGCACATTGATGTTCTGAGTTTCATTCTGATGCCCTTGGGTTCCTCCCTGGTCGAGTGATTTCAGAGTTTTAAAAAAAAACTGCAGTGGCTTGATTGTTGGCCATTGAAGTATGACTTTGAAGATTTTTCTGTAGACTGGGGGGATGTTCCGTCATACGACGCTGAACATTAGGGCCAGAGTGGTACTCTGTTTCAGCCCTGGAGTTTGATGGTACAGCAGCCAACTTTAACTTGAAACATGATGGTATAAATGTAGCATTATGAGTATGAATGCCTGAAAAAACTGCAATATTCTCTACATCAGTAGTCGCTTTTTTTTTAAACGTGCGCACAAAATACTTCACCACATACAGTATATTGGTTTTAAAAAATAGACATGTAGGTCACCTCCCAGGCTCTGTAGAAGCTTGTTTGGATTAAAGCAATAAAAAAATCTATTGCATTGTTTTAGACTCCTCTCATCCTGTTCCCTTTCAGTTCTGCAGTGGGTGTTTTAAAGATTAGACTGTTCTTCTGCAGTAGTTTACAAAGCCTAAGTGACCATTCATGGTTTGTGGGTATAGATACTGCTGTGACTGGAGCAAAATGTGATCAGGTGTTATTGTTTACATTTGTGGGAAAACAGCTCACCTGTGCCTCATTCATTCACTGCAACAAATGCTCCGCTAATAATGCTGGGTTCAGTGCTTCCGCTGAAAAAAAATCTAGTTAATCAGCAGCGGGCCCTGTCTTTTGGGGCCCCCGCCGGTAATTTTCGCTCTGTCCCTCCTGCTGATCCCTCACTGAAAACACCAAGCCACCTCACCGCTGTGGGCTCCGTGTTGGAGCCCCTGCGTGTAAGTGCCTGTGCCCGCCACTCTCTGCTCACTGCTACCCTCCGGCACCCTCATCGTCTCTTAGCCATAACCTGCTCTGTGCACTCCATACTGGCCATTCTTTTACTTTGTTCACAGGTAATACACCTATGGCTCCACTCACCTCTCCTTCCGGCTGCGTCAACTGCTCCGTCCTCGTGGAAAAAGTCACTGAGCCGGAGCGACGCATCTCCACACTTTACACACTCCGTGAAGCAGAGCTGCAAATGGACACCATCATCATCCGTTCTACCTCACCGGTGTCCGAGTCATCCAGTACTGCCTCCGCTGCTTCGGTAGACGAGAACGCCTCTCTTCCTCCGCCAGGTCCTACTGCTCCAGGAGGTACAGCTGATGTCTCCGGTGACCCCCCGCCGAAATCTTCCAGCGACCCAACTTGGATCAGACAGGGAGCTAAGCCGAAGTCCCTTGCTACTTCCACCCCTCGAGATTCTCCATGGTCCCTGGTTGCTCGCAGCGCAAGATCTAAGCAGCCCCCCCACTCACTCCATCACACGATCCCCCTGAATAACAAGTTTGGCATCCTCACTCAGCAGGATTTCCCTTCCGTAAAGGACACATGTAAGATTCCGCATCTGATTTCCCCTCAGTCCACCAACCCATTGTTTCTTCAGACACCCTCCTGTCAGTGTCCTGCCCGCAGCAGGTCCCGCCGACTCTCCAATCCTAACTTCACACCTGCCCCAGTTCACTCCCCAGCCTCACCACCCACCTACCCCTCTCCTCCTGTACTGTCACCACCGGTCAAAACTGACCCCTCTCCCCCTTCAGTGGTATCCCACCCAGCCCTCTTTTCCCACCGACGACCTTATTAATCGGTGATTCAATCATTAGAAATGTCCGCTTCTTTAATGTGGTAACACGCTGTTTCCCTGGAGCAACTGTATCCGACATCCTTGAAAAACTCCCAGTAATACTCCACACACTCCCGTCTTCTGTCCACCGAATTATCATCCATGTCGGCTGTGTGGATGCATCCCGACGACAGTCCGAGATCACCAAAACACTGTTCAATAAACTTTTCCATTATATCCAGACCACTGGGAAATCTGTTTTCATCAGCGGCCCTCTCTCTCCTCACAACTGTTGATCCGGACTCTTCAGCAGGATCGTCTCCCTCCACACATGGCTTCAGTCTTCCTGCTCGTCTCACTCCGTGAACTTCATTGATAATTTTAACTTGTTTTGGGGCCGTGCATCCTTTTTCAAGAGAGACGGTCTTCATCCCAACAGACTCGGCAGCCGTATTTAACAGATAATTTACAACACGCCGTCCACACTCAACCACGTGACTGACTGTTTACATTCCGCACGCAACGCCCCCTGTCTTCTTCTACGCTCCTAACTCAAAACACAACTCACCACAGCTCCCCCTACAGGCCCCAGCGCTCATTGCAGCATGTTCCTCCTCCCAGTATCCAACCAAATAATTCCCTATTCTCCCCATCATAACAACCAGACCCCCCCTCCCCCGCAGTAATTATGGAAAACAAGTCAAACCATCCCTCCATAACCTGTCCCAGCTTCCCCACAGCTTTTAAAATAAAGCGCAGCAACCTGTTCTTAGGTTTGCTCTCCAGAACACCCGCTTCCTCAATAACAAAGCGGTCACACTAAATGATTTCATCAAGACAATAACCTGGACTTTCTCTGCATTACTGAAACCTGGCACAGCCACATGGACTATTTTTCCCTCAATGAAGCCACCCCCTCTGGATACAAATATCTTGACCAACCCCGTCTCACTGGACGAGGCGGTGGTGTTGCCTCCATTTTCAAAAACCACTTCAAAATCAACCGCATCTCAACTCCCTCCGCTGAATCTTTTGAACATATTTCTTTTAAACTTCTCTCCCCTAGCCCCATCATCATCACTGTAATTTACCGCCCACCTAAGCCAAATCCTTCATTCAATGCTGACTTTGCCGATCTCATCACACATCTTTCAGCCATCTCATCCTCCGTTTTACTTCTTGGTGATTTTAACTTCCACATCGACAACAATAACAGCAAGCATGCCTCTGACTTCCTGGACCTTCTGGACTGCCTCAACCTGTCACAACATGTCAATTTTCCCACCCACTCGCATGGCCACACCCTCGATTTAGTCTGCTCCACCGGTCTAACTTTCCTTCAACTCATCAGCCTCAACCTCCACATCTCTGATCATCTGGCCATAGTTTTTGACATCGTGCTCCCACCCCCATTCTCAAAGAAAACGCACCATATCCTTTCGCAACATCAAATCCATTTCACCCCAAGACTTCTCAGCCTCTCTCAGCACCACAATAGCCACAGACCCTCCCCCATCATTGGACAACCTGGACAACCTCATCGGTTATTATAACAATTCTCTCTCCACCTGCCTTAACCAACTTGCTCCCTTAAAAACCAAAACTGTTTCCTTCACACACTCAGCCCCCTGGTTCACCCCCGACCTACATCCTCTAAAATAAAAAAAAACGCCAACTTGAAAGACTGTACAGAAAAACCGGACTCACAGTTCACCGTCAAGCATACATGGACCACCTTCAACTGTACAAATCTGCCCTTCTCCATGCCCGCTCCACCTACTACTCTAACCTAATCCACTCTGGCTCCAATAACCAAAAGGCTCTCTTTTCCACCATCAACAAACTCCTCAACTCCAGCAATAGCACTTCAAACACATTCACCGTCGACAAGTGCAACTCCTTCCTCTCCTTCTTTCAATCTAAGATAAACTCCATCTACAAATCCCTATCCGCGCCTCACGTTCCCAAGTCTGTTCCCTCCACTCTGCCCCACTTATCACCACTCCCCTTTCTCAATTCTCACCCATCTCACAAGCTGATCTATCAAAAATCATCTCCACCATGAAACCCTCCACCTGTGCTCTTGACTCCATTCCATCATCCCTTGTGAAACAATGCCCCCCCACCATCTCCTCAGTTATCACCAGAATAGTAAACTACTCTCTCAGCTCCTCCACTGTCCCTCCATCTCTTAAACTAGCTGCCATTACCCCAATACTCAAGAAACCTGGACTCAACCCTGATGATATCAACAACTTCCGGCCCATTTCCAACCTCCCCTTTCTCTCCAAGTTCCTTGAACGCACAGTTGCTGCCCAAATCAAATCCCATCTCTCCAACAATGCCCTTTATGAAAAATTTCAATCCGGATTCCGCACCCACCACAGCACCGAAACTGTGCTCCTCAAAGTCACCAACGACCTCCTCCTCTCCTCTGACTCAGGCCTACTATCAATCCTCATCCTCCTGGACCTCACTGCAGCATTTGACACAATCAACCACTCCATCCTGCTGTCCCGCTTAAAATCTCTTCTACACATCACAGACAACGCCCTCACCTGGCTGACATCATACCTCACCGACCGGAACCAGTTCATCTTCATAAACAACAACTCCTCCCATACAGCTCCCCTATGCCAGGGAGTCCCTCAGGGTTCGGTGCTTGGTCCTCTCCTCTTCATCCTCTACCTCCTCCCCCTTGGTCAGATTATTCATCACCATGGTCTCCATTTTCACTGTTACGCTGATGACATTCAACTGTACATATCCACCAAATCCATCAGCCCTCAGACTCATTCCACCCTCTCAAACTGCCTTTCTGACATAAACTCCTGGATGCAATCAAATTTTCTTCAACTCAACTGCACAAAATCTGACATACTCATTATAGGTCCCACTTCCTCACCTCTACAGCCAAAGACTTCTGCCTCTCTGTCAACAACTCCACCCTCTCACCCTCACTGCACTGCCGAACCTTGAGTCATCTTTGACCACAAACTCACTTTCTCCCACCACATCAAAGCAGTCACAAAACAGCCTTCCATCACCTCAGGAACATTGCCCGCCGCCCTTCTCTCTCCTTTTCTGCAGCTGAGACCCTGATTCACGCCTTCATCACATCACACATCGATTACTGTAACAGCATCCTGTATGGCACAACCACAAACCTTCTCAACAAACTTCAATACATCCAAAACTCTGCAGCACGCCTCCTCACCCGTACCCATTCTCGGGATCATATCACCCCTGTCCTTCAGAATCTTCACTGGCTCCCCATCCCATACCGCATCACATTCAAAATCCTCCTACTCACCCATAAAGCACTTCATAACCAGGCCCCCTCTTACCTTAGAGACATGCTCCATCCCTACACCCCCTCCTGTACCCTCCGCTCCTCTGACGCAAACCTCCTGACTGTCCCTCGGACCAAGCATTGAACCTGGGGGGACAGAGCCTTCTCTGTTGCTGCCCCCTCTCTTTGGAACTCACTCCCACAACACATCCGGGACACCACAGACCTTACCGCCTTCAAGTCCAAATTAAAAACACACCTGTTTCGCACCGCCTTTAACTTATAATTTCTCCAGTTTTTTCTCATAAACAATATATACTTATTTTTATTTACTCATTTTTTTAAAACTGTTTTTCTGTCTTTTGTAGGCTCTCTTGTTGGCTCTGTATTTTCTTCTTACCTTGTTTTCTATGTATATTGTTTTTAATTTGTACTTTTATCCTTTTATCCTTGTAAAGCGTCTTTGAGTTTTTGAAAAGCGCTGTATAAATAAAATGTATTATTATTATTATTATTATTAGTTTGATTTCTGATTGACGTTGCCCAAGTCGTCTTCTGTCCATTTACCCTTCTACATTTTTTGTAACACTTATACAGTTCCACAAGTCGGTTTTAGCTTCCCTTCATCTTTAATTGCCTCTAAGTCTGGTCTGTTTCAGAGATAAAAAGGGCTAAAATGCGTTCTTTGAAAAATTTAATGCTGAATCCTACCTGCCCTCTCTGATATCAGGGGCTGGGGGGCTCATCCTTTCTCTTGCTGAGGGTCTGCTGCTGCTGAAGGACCACATGAGTGATTAGTTCTGGCTGTAACACAGACCTATTTACACAGAACATATTCAAGTCTGTTTTAAATGCAAAATGATACCACATATTTCATTTCTAAAAATTAGGCATCATGAACAAAGTATGTTGTGTCAGCTTGTAAAGAGTTCTTTCTTAAACCTTCACACCTCCCACAATCGTTATGATCCATCTTTGCCCTTTTATATTTTCATATTAGGTTTGTTGACACTGAACAAACAAGAATAAACTTAACTGCAGCTTCAGCTTCATTTTTGCTGACACTGCACCAGCAATTTTGGCCCTACAACAGGCTCGGCATGAACATGAACATTGTACACTCAATAGGTAGGTCCTCATTTCAAAATAACTTTAAAAACTTAAATTCTGCTGGTCCAAAATGCTGATATTCAAACTGTCTGGTTATTTAGGGA
Organism: Scarus forsteni; assembly: GCA_036419115.1. Classification (NCBI taxonomy): domain Eukaryota; kingdom Metazoa; phylum Chordata; class Actinopteri; order Labriformes; family Labridae; genus Scarus; species Scarus forsteni. The sequence goes on from JAZDUH010000316.1 coordinate 487,421, forward strand.
GGCATGGATGTCTGATTTATCATATAAATGAGCACAGATCTGCTTTACAGTGCTATCATACATTATATTATCATATATTGTTATTATAAACAACATTGTGTAATTGTGTTTATCATTTAGTTTCATTTGTTTCCCACAAGTTCAGCTTTGTCTTTAAATGGGCAATTTACTTTCCTCTGATATCCATTTTAATCATTTTGCCAAAATCTGGTCTACAAAATAACACTGCAGACATCAAGGCCTTTGTACTAGTGGTCAATTTAACATTTTTGGTCAAAAATGCTCAGTGTGTGTGGATTTTATTTAACCACAGAAAGGCAAGACTGAACTGATAAAACTTCTGATTTCACTGGCTAAGCAGTTTCATACAAATATCTGTGCATTCTTACTTTGAGGATTTTTAGGATCATAAAAAAGGAAATGTGTCAGAGCATGGTGTTGAAAATTAGTTCAGCAGTTTCATAGCTGTCAGTTGTGCAAATGCTGCTGCTCTTCAAAGGAAAAGCTTAACATCACATCATGAGAAAATTAATAAAAAAAAATAAGAGCAATAAATTAAAAAAATGTTTCTCAAGAAAATATCTAGCAGTGAAAATGACATTGCACAGCTAGCATCAAGGTCAATAAAAAAGGAACAGAATAGTTACTAAGTGTTAAAAATTAAAGGGTTATACCAGGGGTTAAACCTTGGGCCACATGTTTTAAAGTCACTTTATTTGGATCAGAACATAGAGGTTAACATTTAGAGAGGATTAATAAATAAAATGCTACCCCTGTTTTCACAAAGTAAGAAGACTAAGTTGATTGTGTTCTACAAGCTTAAAACAATGTAAAAAGGGAAAGAGGAAAGAGAGAGAGAGAAAGAGACACTAGTACAAATCACTTGAAGTGTTCTTTAGAAACAGAATAAGAGATTTAAAAAAAAACATGAATCATCATCTTTGCAGTGTTTTCATTATGATTTCTGATCAACCTAGTTCATTTAAACTTTGGTCATTCTACTGAATGTATGCCATTTCCTTCTTCCAAGTTCACCAACTTAAATATTTTTCATATATTTTTCAAAACTAAATCTAGCAACACAAATGTTTTACTATTTAAAATGAACACTGATCAATCTTTAGTTGTTCATATTTTACCCAGGTTTTAGGACAAAGATGGATCACTGATGATACACTGTTTATGTTCATTGCTCACTATGTTTGTATGAGACAGTCGGTGAACAGTCTGCTCCTGTCTGATCTGCTCCCAGATAAACTGAGAATCATCAGAACAGATGATAAAACAAAGTTTTTGTCTCTTTGTTCATCTGTTCTGCTCTACGGCCCTTGTCCATGTGTTATGGCTCTGTGCTGTGTTTTTGTATCAATATAGTTTATTGCAGATGATATCCAGAGTGTGTATTGGATAAAGAAAAGGATATATATCTATACAACAAAATCAAGTGCATGTCTGTACTTTAAACTGATCTTTTATTATTCCACATCAGTCAAAACAACCATCACACTCTGACACGACTACAACAAGTTCATGTTCAATCAAAATTAACATGACAATCAATAATCAAAGATCTCAGACTGATAGGTGCAAGTCTAAACCATAAAAAATACAACTGTCACAACCAGACAAAGAGACAGAACACTTCAGTCAAAGTACACATGATAAACAATAAACAAAGATCTCAGACAGGAAACAGATATTACAAAGGACAAACAGGAGAGTTTCTGTCAGTTCTTTAAAGTCCTGCGTGTTTGGTACAGATGTATGGAAAGGTGCTTGAACATGGATTATTATACCAACCAGCTGAAAAACAGAAGAATAAAAAAGAGACGGATTAATAAGAATAATCAAAGTTAAAAGAAGAAACAGTGACAATGAGGAGAGAAGTTCAGAGCTTTATTACAGGGACAGGATCATTGAAGAGCCAACATTTTTCTACCTCTAAGGTCTCAGTCAGGGCTGAGTTAGATCTGGAACTAAAACTCCAGAGTGGACGCTGAGCCTTACTGTTGGACTTTAACTATGATCATTTTTATAGCTGTTCAACCCTTGAATATGGCGCTCACCTGTGTGACGCAATGTAGCTCTCAGAGTTTTACGTCATTTAGTTTCCTGATTGTCTTTTCGTGTTCATGTAAAGTACAATCAGGAGACTCTATGGTGACCGAAAAGGGCATATGCACCACAAACAAATGCACCGCAAAAGAGAAAACCAAAAAGTCACAAACACATAAAGGAAATGCAACAGAAAACCACTGCATGTAAAAACATGATGCAATCACAGAAACACTGCAGAAACAAAAACATACAAACAGACAAAACAATATTTGAAATAGAAATAAATGCTGCATACAAAAGCCCAAAACAACTGCAAGAGAGAAACACTGCAGATTCACTCCACAAAAACAAGTTTACCTGGTGTGGATATTTTATTTTCCTAAACATTTAAATAAGACCTTTTTAATATTCCACTTCCAGTAGCTTATATTGGTTTCTGATTAGTGTTTTCTGTGTTCTGATCTCATTTGATCCCCACTGTCCTCCTCCTCTATGGACAATGTTACTTGCTGTTGCCAAACTTTGATCAGAATGCTGTTTTTATTGTCCCGACCAATGAGAGCAGTTATGTACTGTTACTTGATAATAGGGCCCGACTGATATGGATTTTTGAGGCTGATGCCAATGTCGATATTAGGCAGAAAAAATACAGATTACTGATTAATTCACTGATTAATTAAAAAAAAACATATATTTAGAAAAATGAATTTTATAAATGTGGTCCTAAAGCACTTACAACATTGAATGTATGAATTACAGGCAGAACATTTTACTGTTTTACAATACTTAGCCCCTAAGTATTTGTTTACTTTACAACAGAGAGGAATGTTCAAGTACAAAAACATGCAGAAAAGCATTTAACCTCTGGGAAATTAATTAAAACCTAAAGAGTCACTCTTGTACTTCTTTTTGATGAATATAAGGGGCATTCTATAGTTTAGGAAGAACAACTTTTAAAAGCTGAACAGGTTATTTTGGGAGAAAAGCAATGACATATTTTCAGTAGGGTAATGGGATATTGCCGTTGAATGTCTTGTTTTAATATCACTATTAATGGGTTTTACTTTGCACATGCTTTTATTATTATCATATTCTTTACATACTCCCAGTATTGAAATGTTGAAGCCGCAGTCAAGACTGTGAGCACATGGACTTAACATACACTGGCAGAGCTTTAGGTCTGCTTGGAGGTCACAGATATGAGCATTTTTAACAAACCCATAGACAATATTCAGGAATACATGAACACTGGTGCCAGTCCCCCACCCAGAAACCAAACATAACAACAAACCACCTCAGGCCCATGGCACTCACATGAAGTGTCTAAAAAGTTGTTCATCACTTCCATTGTTCCTGATACAGTGGACCCCTATCATTTTGCCTACTGACCTTACAGATCAGGGGACAATGCAGTGGCACTACACTCCACCCTCCAACACCTGGACAGTAGCACATGGCTATTGTTCCTGGATTATAGCTTAGCCTTCTATACAGTCAGCCACTGAAGCTGACCCCTAAACTGGCTGACCTGGGAGTACCAACCACCACCCATAACTGGATCCTGAACTTCCTCACAAACAAGACCGTTGTCCGAGGTTGTCAAGAATCAGAAAGAGGGGCTCAATCCTAAATCGCCCCCCCTACTCTCTCTCCCTACCCACTACCCCTCCATTTGCGCGTCCTCGCGGAGGGTCCGCCATATTAAGGGCCATCCCAACCCACCTAATGTGGAGGGGGAGTGGATCATTCAGCCTTTAAACAGCCAGGATGCTTTGATGCACACTTCTCACGACATTTGCAGGAACTTCAAATGGCAGACGAAACAACATAAATATATGAACCACATGTGTGCAGTCTGTTCCCAAGACTTTTGTCACACTGACAGAAAATGACAAAAAGCATGGCATTCAAAGGTTAAACGAAACAAGCAAATACTCCTTTATGCTAACATTTGATTTGATAGTGCAGCCCTGACACTTCAAAATGTGAGCACAATTGGCAGCATAGAAAAAACAGCAATAATAGAACAAAAAGACATGTGGAATCACTTAAACCTATTTGAAGTTAAATGTAGCTCCTGTCCTAGCGGGTCACAATCTTTGCCACAGCATAACAGCCATACACGGGGCATCTTTCTGTTGCCATAGTGACAAGGTCTTTTATTTTCCGGTGAAGTGAAGAGGGCCTCCCATTCCAACCCATCATCTTTATACCTTCCCCTACAATGAAAGTTCCCTCCACAGCTACGAGTGTGACTTCATTCGGAGTGACACTCGGTAAAGAGGGCAAAAACCTCACTGGAGCACCCACTCAGCCCAAGAGCAAAAAACCCCCTTTACTGGACATTTACTGTGCAATAAATAAACCAAGAGCAATATCTGTGAAAAGTACTACTTGTATATTGCTTATTCAATTGCTTTTAATGTTTTCTTTTATTTCTTTATGATAGGTTTTTTTTTAGGTTGTTATTTTTCCACAGACTCCAATGTACCTGTTGCCTTTTAACATGTAGAAATGACAATCAGTTCTGTTCTACTCTTCTATTCTATCTCATTTAAACTTTATAAAAACATGCAGCTGACTCTTTCACTGATGTTTCACAGACTTTATGGGACAAAACAATTTATTATACTCTCTTATAGTTTAATCTCAAAATGTTTTAAAGAGTCTTATTTCCATAAGAAGACTTTTTCTCAGTGGGAAACCTCCAAACCCTAAAATGCATCTTTGAATACTGTCCGAATGAAATGAGGGTCCAGGTTATTTAGAAAACACACACACAAATAGCCACAAGAATGTAATATCTGTTAAGCATCAGTCTATGAAAAATCACTTTTGTTTCCATCATACACATAATGTAAACCTGAAAGAGCATATTTGAGGAGCTCCTCTTTAACTTTTTTTGTAACTCAAAACATTTTATTGTCCAGTCAGTGTATTTATTTTAATGTACATTTGTATGATTCTTCCTGTCTTACAGTGAAGAACAATAAAGTCTGAAGGCTGTTCTGTCTGTAGTAATGAACAAGCGTTTATTTATGTGTGACTAAGAGGTCTGTGGGTGGAGCCAAACAGGTGTGTGGACTCACTGTTGTAATACGTGTAGACACAGGAGTTTGCAGGGGCGGACCTTTGGGATGCCCATCCATTATAACTGAATCTCACTCCTTCTATCCATATCCATTGATTCTGCAGAGACAAACAGAGTGTGAGGATTTTCACCTCCATCAGCTGATTATATTTCAAAATAAAATCACGTTTTGACTGATCATAAAATACATAAATACATTTAAAAGTCCTCCAAGACTCGGGGTCTCATTTGTAGAACTGTGCGTAGGAAAGGTCACAGTAAATGTGCGCACACCAGAATTTTGAGATTTAATTCAACATCGGTTTCAATTAAATCACCATCCACTCTAAGGTTGTGGCGTCTGTGGGAATGCTTTGCCCTGGGCATCAATATAAATTTTTCTCTTTCTTTGTTTTTGCAAGTACATGCAATATATATGATGTGTCATGAAATGATTAATACTGGATTAACAGAGCTGTCTTTAACTCCATCCTTTGACTGTGGGGGTCACAGTTTCCTGTTTGGGCAGATTTGTGTGTATGGCAGGATTAGAGCTGCGGTGGAGGTGCGCACATTCTCCCGTCAAGTTTTTTTTGCTATAAACCTCAAAAGCTGCTTACATGTGGCATACGTTTTCTACTGTGTTTAAAAACATTTAATAAATGAGGCTCTTAAAGCAGATTTTACATAACAGCTGGAACATGAGAGTGAACAGTTTTGTCTCATGAAATAAAACCCAGGACTCTGAAGATCCAGTTACACCTCTTTCCATAGAGCCACAGCCTAACAAAGCAGAATTTTTGCTGAATTAATAATTAGGACAGCAAAATAATGATGATAGTTCTGGCAGGACACAGAGCCAAGATTGATAACAGGTCAGGATTTCATTGTTGATTAGAGGCTCAGCACATTGACATGAGCCCCTCTGTCGTCATAGCAAAGGTAAGGAGAGGAGAGCGGCTCCCTCAGGTATACATCTAACCTGTTGTCTACATGCTTCTCCTCCTGTTATCACATGTGAAGTTTTGGTTCTCTCGTGGTCTTTCTGCTCTCTGCTGCTCAGTACTCCAAAAACACTCCAGGACCCACCATCAGTCAGAGGCTAGCAGCTGTGTGGTTATGATGCTGTGTAGGTGGACTGTGTGGAAATCCAAAGTGAGGCCTCCATAATCAGTAGGTAAGGGGGAAGGGAGACTCCCATGAGAACCAAACCACCAAATTCAAATATCTGCTAATAAATCCTAACATGAATAACTGCAATAAGATTAATTTAAAAAAAAAATGCTCAGGAGTGTTTTCCTGCCAAAGTGGCCCTGACAGAATTAGAATTCACATTTAAATTATTTTATGATGTAAAAAGATGGAGGTCAATGTATTAAATATGAATGTTTTGGCGAGTTGCAGAAGACTTTTAGTCTTTAAACTGGACAAACTCTGACAAAAGTTTGGGCTGATTCCCCTGAACCAGACTCACCTGCACATAGATACCTCCTAACCAGGCAGGTCTACCATTCTCACTGACTAAGAGGCGCTGCAGGAACTTGTGCTGTTGAGAGTTCAACGCTGAGGCCAGCTGAGCACCGTGACTGTAACAGTCCTCCTGTTGGACACAAGGGGGCGCACAAAGACTCAGACAGACTGACCAATAACAAACCATCATGGACTCAAACATTCAGAAACAGCTGTTTGAAACATTTTCTTCATATTTACACATCTGAAAAACTTCAAACAGGCAGAAGGAGCTGAAGTCTGATTGAGGAGGTTTACTCAACAACACGGTCTTCATGAAGCTCATCTGTGTGGACCATCTCCTCTGTTTGAGGAGCATGTTTAAAATATCCTGAATGAATGAAGTTTATCAGAGGGAGTTCTCAGTCACACATGATTATTGATAAAATATAAATCAGTCTTTACCATGGCGTCAAACCAATTCCTGTTGTCGGAGAAAACCTTGTAGCAGAAACCACGTTGATAAGACCATCCATCAGGGCAGAGCACAAGACGAGCTGAAGACAAAAAAAAGAAAACAAATCAAAGTTATGTAATTCATCAGCAGTTATTTAGAGCTCTTGGTTCAAACTGATGTTAATAACTAAAAAAAACCATGTGTCTCTATGATCTGTATAAAAAGATGGACAACATGACAAAGTGAGGACAAAACATTCAGAGCGCCCCCTGCTGACTGCAGTTCAGGTTACTCATAAGCTCTGCCCCCTCCAAGTTAACGGGACACAAACTACAATATCAATAAATGTATTTCAGTCTGGTGTTCTGTCTTTATCCTTTGATCCCATCAGGAAGATTTATGGTTACACTATTTCCTAATCACATGAACACAAATAAAAAAATAAAACATGACGCTACCTTCAGGACCCTCCGCCTGCTCGGACTCAGCTGCTGCTCGAACACAAACAGGAAGTTAGAGATGACAGGGTGCAAACAAAAACAAAATCAGTAAATGATTAATGAAAATGATTAAACTTATTGAATGACGTGTTTCCACTCTCCTCACCATCTGTGAGTTCAGGGACTAGATCTTCAGGCAGCTCCTGCTCTTCCTCTTTGACCATCATCCTCATCATCTCCTCCTGAGGCTCTGAAACATCTACAGCAGAGTCACAGACACACCCAGACAACGTTAGCTTGTTCTGAAGGAGCATTTTTAATGTCCTAAAGTTTAATGGAGCAAATTAAAGTTCATGATGAATCTACAAATTAACAAACTCCTGATTATTGATTGAATAAAAATCAACATGATGAACACTTACAATGTCAACTCTACTTTTTATTATATAACATATATTATTTATATGACAAATCTAATCACTCGCAACATGATAGGAAAGTCAAATATTTAAGTGCCTGCAGATATTGAGACTTTAACAGACAAATATCTGATTAATTACAAAACAACATTGCTGAATTACTAAAAAAACAAACATTTTAAGAATATTTGGCAACACATATGATAAATTATCAATAAATTTAGAATACTGTTTGACCGATTTAAAAGTTTTGTTCAGATTGACCTGAGATCCCATGACTTTGTCCGGAAAGTGGATTTGACACAAAATAAACTGTCATGATTTTCTTACAATTTGTTGAGTTTTATTCAACTTTTGTACACTCTTAATGTTCTTGGTCAAAAATGTGACTGCTCATCATAAAAGAATGAGTGAGATGACAATTAGTGTAAAAACTGAGCTCAGGTCCATCCTCATTTGTCAGATGGACACAAACACAAACAAACACACACACACACACACACACACACACACACTGGTCAAACACCTGTGTTGATAGTTCTCACAGGAAATTAATTTAACATTGTCTCTGTAACACTGAGCTCTTCCTGTAAGTTAAGAATAAATAACTTTTGAGGCATCGCTGCCAGTTCATGGCGTGGCAGCACCATGGCAGGTTGATACGCTGTAAGTGAGGTTCTTGATTACAGTCTTGATAATGAGGTGGAAGAGGCCATAGTAACCACTGTGGTAAAAATGACCAACTTGGAGGGCAAAGGGCAGTTGGAAGTGGTAACCCAGACAGACATGAACGCATTCATGGGTCTCTTGTTTCGGGCTGGTGTGTACAGATCCAACACTTTATGGGATGCAGAGTCTGGTCAGACAACTTTTTTGGGCCACCATGTCCCTCCAAAAATTCCACATTCTAATTGGTGATTCACTTTGACCAGGCAATCATCAACAAGTGAAGTGGTCAGCAAAGTTTGGGTTCACGTGGATGGAGTGTTTCTCTTTTTTGGAGATTATTTGCTACAAGCAAGAAAAGTGATGAGAGGAAGGGTTGTGATGTGTGACCAGTAAGAGATGTCAAAACAAAGTAAGAAGCAAGAACAAAACACTCCTAAAGTTTGAGTCAACACTACACCACACTTTTGAAGTCTGATTTTTACCTCTGCCATAGAGGTTTTGTTATCATCAGTGCATTTGTGTTTGTTTGTTTGCTTGTTAGCATTATTTTGCAAAAACTGCGGGATCGATTTTTTTGGAACTTTTGAGGTGGTACTGGTAATGGCCTCATTTAAAAATGATCACATTTTGGTGACCACAATTAGTGAACAATTGTTTTTGCTGAATAACTGTCTAACTTATGATATCAACATGGTTCTGAGTGCAAAGTGTGGATTTTATCATATCATCAATCATATTATGATAGTAACTTTATCATGGAACTATTTCTTATAGATGTAACTAATATGTGAGCTACCTTGGCAGAGGTTTGTGCTCTCAGAGGGCTTTCTTGTTTTTGTTATATCATTGGCCTTCTTAGTTGTATGTTAATGTATGAAGACAGCAGTCTTGGAATAATGTGACAATGTCAAGTGCAGTTTAAGGTTAATTTCTTTTGTACACAATTCGAAGAGTCATGGTCACTTTTGACCGACAAGACTACAGGTGTTACTTTTGTGATTGTATGAAAAAAACTAAATGGTTTCAAAGCAAATGTCCTTGATAACTTTGACCCTAAGTACACTGTCACAAACAGTACACCATGTGTCATCTGATTACTTATCTATTTATCTTACTCAAAGCAATCAAGAAATTATATTTTTTTAGAGCTAGCTTTTAAATGAATAAGATCAGATCAATGATGAAAACAGGCCACTAAAATCAAATAGATGCTCAATACTTGAAATACTCACTTGAATTTCAATTAATTAATAACATGATACAACACAAAATAGTAGGGTTAATTACATTTTTTATGATGAACTTTAGTTGAATGGTAACTTCTAACCAGGAACACAAAGTTGTTTAACATGTAATAAACACAACATCAGGGTTAATTAAGAATTAAAATGATCAAAATGACTGAAGAGACAATGATCAGTTAATGTCACCTCTTTCTCTGAATCAATGTTAATACAAAAATATCACTGATTCTGGTGTAATTGATTCAGTGGCTTAAAAGAGATGAGTTCATACATCAATAACTTATTTTGTGTACTAATTTTGACAATGTGGCATTTACTAATCTATTTGTGGAGTTCACATGTGTGTACAGTTTGTGTGTTTTTATGCCCTCAGTACTGACCTGCAGGCAGATTCTCTTTCTCAGCTGGAGCTGCAGGGAAAAAAAAAAAAAAACACATTTAGAGATATTGTGTGTTTTGCTTTTGAGTGATTGTATGTAATTGTGTCTAAGTTTGTGTGTATATTCCTGTGTTTGTATATATGTGTGTGTTACTCACCTGCAGATGCAGCACACAGCAGGATGCAGAGGACCAGCACAGGTGTCATGGTGATGATCAGCTGATTGTTGTTGTCAGAGTATCTTCAGTCTCACCTTCCAGGTAACTCTGATCTGATGGAGGTGATGAAGCCTCTGATATACTCAGACTGGAGGCTGGAGTGGGCGGAGCCTCTGCAGGGTCACCACACTGACCTGATTGTGTCGGCGTGTGAACTTTATCAGACTTGTCCTTCACACAGATCATGTGGCTGATCATTGATCATAATTTGATCGTTGATAGTAAACAATCACAGATGACTGAAGTTTGATCCCTGACTTTATTTAGGACACAAACAGATTAAAATCATGGAGTTAAAAAAGTTTTTCCTGCAGCACCAAACGGGCCCCTGACAGCCTCAGGGATCTCTGGTTTGGTGCATGTCAAGATTCTTTCACAGCTGCCTTCTGTGTCTTGATGAAACTTTCATATAAAAGACACAGAAGTCAAACAGCTCTTTAATGGAGAGTCATTTTATCAAAATATGCAATGATAACACACAGGGTAAAGGACATGATCACTAAACAGGGTTATTGAAGTCAGGCTTTGTTAATCTGGTGAGTGGAGATCACACAGATTTTCATACCTGATATTAAATGTCCTGATATTTTCAGAGGAGTTCTTTGAATGCAGGAAACTTTTAAGCAGTTCATGAAAAAGTAAAGATTTGAATGTGAGCAATTTATGACAAATTAGAATCGAAGTACTCGTCTTTTTTTTTCAAATATAAAAAACTTAAGTGTGTCTGAGTGCGTGCTTCAGAAACTGCAATGAAAACTAAGTAAAAGGAAATCATGTAGCTGCCTGCATGTTCATGTTCAAAGTAGCACTGAAGAAAAGATCTGACCTTGTGAGGTCTGATCTGATCAGATACGGTCTTTTCTCATGAGGAGACCTGCTGGTCAGCGTCTCATTTGTTACTGCCATGTTAATAAAACAGTCCAGTGCAAGAACAGTTACTGACTGAGGAAATGAAATGTAAGAACATCATCACTGTGTCAGGAAATGGCTCAGAGGGGTTAGTCTGGGGTTTGTCCAGGGCTAAGGGGTTAGAGATCAGACCTGTACCAGAGGACCCGAGAGGTCTGGATAGTTCATAAGGTCAAAGAGGTCACTGATGTTAAAGCCAATATGAAGACCTCTGAACTGGACTGATGGTCCACTTCTTCTGGTCCTGGTGAGGACATGAGCAGCAGCAGATCAGCTGATCTCTGTGACCGGGCCAACAGTTGAAAATGTATGATTTTTTTGTGGGGATAAGAAAATGTCATAAAGATGAGCCTGTAGTTTACAGTTTTACATTTCACGTTTTACTAAAGAGACCTGGAGCCTCCTTTCAGGTCACATTAATAAACTAGAAAGCACTCGGAGAGCGCAGACCTCTGCCAGCGCCACAGTCCTCAGCCATATAGTCATTTTGACCATAAATATTACTCCTACCGTTATTTCATCTAAATATTTAGATTCCTTGACCATGAAAACAAACCATTAGCAACTGGATTCAAAATGATATCTATTTTAGTTCAGTAGTTATTCACATAAATCACATTTTTCGCCATGGTGGCCAGATGCTGATCCGGATCAACACCAAAATCAAATCAGTTCTTCCTTTTTCCATGCTGAACATTTCCTGAAAATTTCATCCAAATCCATCCAAAACTTTTTGAGTTATTTTGTTCACAGACGGTAAGATGGACGGACAGACTCTCCCGAAAACATAACCTCCTTGGCGGAGGTAATCACTGCACAGATTGGAAGGTATCCCTTTATTTTACCAAGACAAAAATACTGTTACATGACCTCTCTGAGGTCTGAAGGGGGCACATTCACTCTAAACCATCCCTGCCCCAGCAGAGGAGGTCTGACCCCAAATTACAGTCTGACTGCATAAAGACCTTTGACCCTGGCACATTTGAAGAGCTGTGCCTCAGCAGAGAGTGGATGTTCACACATTAACACAAGTTAGGATCAGGGACAAATCTCTCAAAAAGTGTCTGAGATCAGAATGTGATCCAGTCATTGTTAACGATCACCATTGTCAGAGAAGTGTCAGTCATGTCAGTGTTGATCTCCTCTGTGCTCGATCTGAGACCATGATCCTCATGGTATTTAAGCTTTGTGAGACTTTTATGATACGAATACAATTTCTATCCTAACTTCAGTGTTTCATTTGTAGAAGTGCATTTACAGCATCCACAAAAAAATTTGAGAGGAGAATGTCCATGATTCCATTGGAGAAAGAAAGCTGCAGAGTTTAGGCTCCTTATCCAACAACAAAGTTAGAGACCCTGAGGTGATCATTTTAGAGCAGATGATCTGCAGAACTTTGATGATGTACAATCATCAAAACTCATATGTCTTTTGTTTTTTTATTATTTTGATGGTAAACTTCTGTTTGTTCATGGCTCATTATGAACTGTTCAGTGATTTACTGTAACTTCATTTTGACTGTAACCTGTACTGTGCATACGCAGACTCAAACAACAAGAACATTAAAGTTAATCAATAACTATTTTAATAACTCCTTTATTGCTGTGATGATAAAGATATCACTGTACTGTTATACACCCACACAGTGGCACAGCAGTGTGGGCCAGTTTGGAGTGGATGGTGACTGTGCACGTGCTGAGATTTCACATGCACAAAAATAACAAGGTCATCAGATTGGTCATCAGATCAGTCAGGCTGTATTTGTGCGGCACCAAACCAAGTCTCTCAGGCCTCCTTCAGAGGTTTACACTCATCTGATTGTCCTTCTTCTCTTTTAGTGAGGAAACTTAGAAAGTTCAACAACTTAGAAAGTAAACATTTAAATTTGAGCTTGGCACCAACTTCATTCATATGACCATATTTTTGTCTAACCAACTTCATGCTGCTGGGCAGAATGAAAAGCTTTCTTATCTTTAGGATGCTTTGCCATAATACTAAAAATACAGAGATTGTAGAAAATTCTTCAGATTGTTCACTTTTTATTGAATGTTTTACTTACTAATAGAATGAAATAAAGACCTAAAACCATTAAAACCTTAAAGCTCCTTATCAACTGGCAGCATTAGGGACCTGGTGGTGATAATTTAGGGGGCATAATCTAATGAGCCTTGATGAAGTGCTGTCCTCAGAGTTAACGTGTTTTATTGATTATTTTTATGGTAAGGTTGTGTTTGTTATAACAGTAACCCATAAATGTATTCACATTAAATTCATGGTCCATAATGAACTGCTCAACTGCTTTTAACCCATTCTGAGCAGGTGCAGACTCAAACAATAGGAACTTTCCTGTTAATAAATAAAAATGATTAATATTTCCTTTTTGCTGTGATGATAAAGACACAGAGTTGTTGTCATTTACAGTCATTATACTCCCACAGCGGGACAGCGGTGGAGTCTGGCCTAGAGTGGGCAGTGCTCATGCACATGCCAACATTCACATGCACTAAAACAACGAGGTCTCCGTGCCATGTTGTTGCATGTCATGGCACAAGGAAGAGGTGACGAGATGAAGGTCCAGTAAATTTTCAAGGGACCTGTTTAAGTTTAGAAAATGGGTTCTCTTTACCCATTCTTTTTGTCAAGAAAATGTGATTGATGGCGTTGGGTGGCCAGCTGATCAGTTTTATGATTTTAGATTCCAAAAAGCCCCCTTTTGTTTGCTCCTGTACTCGTCTCTGGCTCTTGTCTTGTAGGTGTCCTGGGATCCTTGGTGGAGACTGCCTGCGGCTGTGGAGTCACGAAGCCGCAAAACTACAATTATAAACATGACACATAGTTGGCCATTTTATTAGGAACACTCCATTCCCATTATCATTATAGCTATTTATACAGATACTAGCATGATCTCCATATCCATGATCGATACATCTACAGTGTCTATTTTTTAATATTTGTGTTGAAGATGCCGTGTTCTCCGACCACTGTCCTGTCATGTTTGATTTATGTCTAAGTGCTGACATGAGGCTGCCGGTAGTGCGTCATGGCCGTGTTATTAAGTCTGGCACTGCAACTGATTTTAACTCTTGCTTTACTACTGCTGCGCACAGCCTTGTGACCTCAAATCCAACCATGAATACGGAAGATCTCATGATATCTTTTCTTTCCACTTGTTGTGATGTGCTGAACAGTATAGCTCCGCTTAAAGTCTTGCGCTCACAGTCAAAAAAGGAGCCTTGGCTCAACGAAACAACGCGCGCTGTGCACCGTGAGTGTCGAAGGGCGGAGCGTAGGTGGAAAAAGGACCATTTGGAGGTTTCAATCCAAATTCTTAAAGAAAGCTGGAGGAATTACCAGCATGTGGTCAAAGCTGAGAAAACTAAATACTTTTCAGAGTTTATTTCCAACAGTGTCAGCAAACCTCGTGTACTTTTTAAAACCATTAACTCAGTTGTTAATCCGAATCCCTCCACTGTATTGGAAATGACGAATGCTACCTGTGAAGAGTTCCTTTCCTTTTTTAATGAAAAGGTTGCTGCTATAAGGGCCAATATATCTCCCCCTTCACTTTGTCTCTCTGAGGCCACTGAGTGCCCTGCTGTGTTTAGCCAATTTGAGCCTGTCCCACTGTCGGCTCTTTCAGGGATAGTGAACACACTTAAAGCCTCTTCCATTCCAACAGACCCTATCCCACCTCGCTTTTTTAAAGAGGTCTGGGACACCATTGGCCCCTTTGTAAGAGAGATAATTAACAGCAGTTTGGTTTCTGGTATTGTCCCCACCTTTTGTAAGGGCGCTGTTGTTGAACCTCTGCTTAAAAAGCCTGGCCTTGACCCTTTGGTTTTAGCAAACTACCGTCCCATTTCCAAACTCCCACTGGTTTCTAAGATCATGGAGAAATGTGTGCTTGCCCAACTGCAACCATTTTTAGATGCAAGTGTGAGTGTGGCTGTAGAGGCTGAGGAGCGGAGCACTTCCTGGTGAGCGTATTCGTCACTTCCTGTTTCACAGTGCAGCGCTGTTTGTAGTGTGTCGTCTCTGTTCAGCTAACGCTAACTTTAACTGACTTATATCTGCCATCTGAGCTTATAATTGTTTTGATTGATTACGATCTACGTTCGATCGAACGTACTAAGGTCTACTGTAACCACTCTAGCTTCTCTCAAGCGGTCATTTAGTTTTATTTTCTTCTGCTTAGCATAGCTTAGCTTAGCTCTTAGCATGGCTTCTCCCTCCGCACCTGCTCCTGCTCTGTCCTGTCCGATGTGCCAGATGTTTAGCTACTCCTCTGCCTCCTTTACTGATAGCGGTATCTGTCAGAAGTGTAGCTTATTCCTAGATTTGGAGGCGAGGGTGTCCGATCTGGAGAAGCGGCTCTGCATCGGATCAAAGCCCACTTACGTAGATGTAGCGAGCAGGCAGGACGTAGCTAGCGGTGCAGGTCGCGCTAGCGTTGGCTTAGCCTCCCCCCCGGCTAGTAATGGCTGGGTCACTGTCCGCGGCAAGCATAGTCGAAAGTCGAAGACCCACTCGGTACCCCACCATCCGGTTCACGTTTCCAACAGGTTTTCTCCCCTCGGTGATGGTGGTAACCCGCCCACAGGGGGACAAACACTGATAATTGGCGACTCCATAGTCAGAAACGTGAAGATAGCGAAGTCAGCGGGCATAGTTAGGTGCATCCCAGGGGCCAGAGCGGGCGACATTGAGGCAAATTTGAAGTTGCTGGCAAAGAGTAAATGTAAGTTTGCTAGAATAGTCCTCCATGTCGGCACGAATGACTCCCGACGTCGCCAGTCGGAAGTAACTAAATTAAACATCGAATCAGTGCAAAGGAAATGTCGGACTCCGTAATTTTCTCTGGCCCCTTGCCCAATCTGACCAGTGATGATATGTATAGCCGCATGTCATCATTCAACCGCTGGCTATCGAGGTGGTGTCCAGCAAACGATGTGGGCTTCATTGACAATTGGTCATCCTTCTGGAGAAAACCTGGCCTGATAGGAAGAGATGGCATCCATCCTACTCTGGCTGGTGCATCTCTCCTATCAAAAAACATGGCAGAGTCACACTTATGACCTCTCAGAGATGAGACCATGTTGCAGAGCTGCAGTCCTCCACGCTCCTCTGCGCTTGCCTTAGGACAGTTTTCTTGCCATTACTGTTATAACAGCTGTTTTAATCACTTAGATAACTGCTATGGCTTTTGTAATAGTGATAAACATTCCATCGAGACTGTGTCAGTCCCCCAACCCAAAGCTCACTTAGATATTAACACAAAAACAAATAAAAGAGGTGTCAACCATAGAAATTTGATTAAAATAAAACCTTCAAATGTAGTGGCTTTAAAACATCAGAGAATCAGATGTGGTCTCTTAAATATTAGATCACTGAGGTCCAAATCCTTACTGGTGAACGACCTTATATCAGAAAATCAGATTGATTTATTCTGTCTAACTGAGACATGGCTACGTGAAGAAGAATATGTCAGTTTAAATGAATCCACTCCTCCCAGTCATTCAAATATTCATATACCACGCGATACAGGCCGTGGTGGTGGTGTAGCAGCTATTTATCATTCCTGCCTCCAAATCAATCACAGACCAAAGGCTAAATATACTTCTTTTGAAAGCCTTACTCTAAATTTATCTCATACTGATTCAAAAAACGGCCAGACAGTGCTGTTTGTGATAATTTACCGTCCTCCAGGCCCATACTCTGAATTCTTATCAGAATTCTCTGAGTACATATCAAACTTAGTCCTTAGCTCTGATAAAATAATCATTGTAGGTGATTTTAATATCCATGTGGACAAAGAAAGTGATAGTCTTAGCTCAGCTTTTATGTCATTAATAGACTCAGTTGGCTTTATTCAGTCTGTTAATGAAGCTACCCATCATTTTAATCACACTCTTGATTTGGTTTTAGCATATGGCCTTGATATTAATGAACTGAAAGTTTTTCCTGAAAATCCATTTTTATCCGACCACTTCTTAGTAACTTTTAGCATCCTCCTGGAAGATTCTGTGTTTTGCAGCAAAACTGTGAGCAGTAGAAATCTGTCCAGTGGTTCCGTGGCTAAATTCACAGAGGCCATTCCTACTGCCTTAAGCTCAATAAATTGGCCAACTGATAACAGCGATATTAGCTTTAGCCCTACTCAGCTGGATCAGCTTGTTGATGACTCAGCCAGTCTACTAAGATCCACTTTGGACTCAATTGCCCCACTGAGACAAAAACGTATTAAACGTCAGAGGACAGCCCCTTGGTTTAATTCAGAGACTCGTACACTTAAACAAACAACCCGTAAATTAGAGAGAATGTGGCGCTCTGATAAAAGGGAAGAGTCACGCATACTTTGGCGAGAGAGTCATAACAATTACATGAGATCCTTAAAACATGCTCGAGCTGCCTACTACTCCTCACTTATTGAAGAAAATAGAAACAACCCTAGATACCTCTTCAGCACTGTAGCCAGGCTGACACAGAGTCAGAGCTCTATTGAGCCTGTGATTCCTCTAGCCCTGAGCTGTGAGGACTTTATGAGCTTTTTCAATGATAAAATTCTGAAAATTAGAGATAAAATTAGCAACTCTTTATCTCCAGCTGAACCTGCCCTACCTCTAAATGTAGTAATAGTTAGACCTGAGTTTGACAGTTTCTCACGATTAGCCTTCAGGAGCTAAATTCTCGCCTCCTCCTCTAAATCATCAACCTGCCTTTTAGACCCAATCCCAACTAAACTGTTCAAGGAGGTCTTCCCTCTAGTTTGTCCATTGTTGCTGGAGACAGTAAATATATCTCTATCAACAGGCTACGTACCACAGTCTTTTAAAACAGCTGTAATCAAACCCTCCTTAAAAAACCTAACCTCGATTCAGGAACATTAGCTAACTACAGGCCTATTTCTAACCTTCCATTTGCCTCAAAGATCCTGGAGAAAGTAGTAGCTGATCAGCTAGGTGACTTCCTTCAAGACAATAACCTGCTTGAGGACTTTCAGTCAGGATTTAGAGCTCATCACAGCACAGAGACTGCTCTAGTCAAAGTAACCAATGATCTACTCTCAGCTTCAGGTGAAGCTCTTCACTCTGTTCTTCTTTTGTTAGATCTATGTTGCTTTCGACACCATTGATCATGATGTTCTTATACAGAGATTAGAGATGTTACTTGGGATTACAGGGACTGCCTTAAATTGGTTTAAGTCCTACTTATCCAATAGATATCAGTTTGTACACGTGAACAACAAGTCCTCTGTGTACACTAAAGTAAGTTACGGGGTTCCTCAAGGTTCAGTGCTAGGTCCAATTCTCTTCTCTATATATATGCTTCCCCTGGGTGATATCATGAGGAAATACTCTCTTAATTTTCACTGCTACGCTGATGACACACAGCTTTATGTATCACTGAAGCCAGGTGAGACAAACCAGTTAGACAAACTAGATGCCTGTTTAAAGGACATCAGAACCTGGATGGCCAGAAATTTTCTTCTTCTTAACTCAGACAAGACAGAAATTATTGTGCTGGGCCCTCGACACCTCAGAGAATCCTTTTCTAGTGATTTAACTGCCATAGATGGCATTAGCCTGGCACCAAGCACAACTGTTAGAAATCTAGGAGTATTATTTGATCAGGATTTATCCTTTAACTCCCACATAAAGCAAATTTCAAAAACAGCCTTTTTTCATCTTCGTAGCATCGCTAAAATCAGGCCTATCCTGTCCCAGAGCGATGCTGAAAAGCTAGTCCATGCTTTTGTCACCTCTAGACTGGACTATTGTAATTCTCTGCTTTCAGGCTGTCCCAGCAAGTCGCTTAAGACGCTTCAGCTGGTCCAAAATGCTGCAGCACGTGTACTGACTAGAACCAGGAGAAGAGACCACATTACTCCTGTTTTAGCTTCTCTGCATTGGCTTCCCATTAAATATAGAATAGAATTCAAGATTCTTCTCCTCACCTATAAAGCTCTCAGTGGACAGGCACCAGTCTATCTTAAAGAGCTTGTAGTGCCGTACAACCCCTCTAGAACATTACGCTCCCAAAACGCCGGCCTACTTGTGGTACCATTAATCTCCAAATGTAGTATGGGAGGTAGAGCCTTCAGTTATCAGGCTCCTCTTCTCTGGAACAATTTACCAACCACGGTTCGGGAGTCTGACACTCTCTCTACCTTTAAGGTTAGACTTAAAACTTTCCTCTTTGATAAAGCTTTCAGTTAGGGACCAGCTCATAGTTCATAGTTTATAACTAAATAAATAAATTAGTTCATAAATTAGACTCATAGTTTAGATGTCACAGGTCTAGACTGCCGGGGGGGGGGGAGTCTGGCACAATGGGCTCTATCACTCTCTCTCTCTCTCAGCATCTGCTTTTGCCCCTTTTGTTTGCTCCTGTACTCGTCTCTGGCTCTTGTCTTGTAGGTGGCCTGGGATCCCCCGTGGAGACTGCCTGCTGCTGTGGAGTCATGAAGCCTCAAAACTACAGTTATAAACATGACACATAGTTGGCCATTTTATTAGGAACACTCCATTCCCATTATCATTATAGCTGTTCATGTAGTTATTAGCATGATCTCCATATCCATGATCATTACACCTACAGTATATATTTTTTATTACCACATAGTCATGAAGTCCCTCTTGAAAATGGGATGTTACATCTCAAGAGGCCTTTAACACATTTATATTTAACGGAGACAAATATGGTTGGGATGCACTTGTGGTCTGGGCACCCATGAGTTCGTCACTACCATAAATTCTTATTTTCACTAAGAATATCTAAGATTATACTTCTAGAAAATGATCACCACAACCATTCAGACATGAGGACCCTCCTGAAAATGAGATGTAGCATCTCAAGAGGCTACCCTCTAATAAATCAGACGATAGGTTGATGGTACATTAACCTGTCCCTAATTTTAGGTCTTATTCTAGTCCACTTGTCTACTCTTACCTCCCTTCTTTTGCCCTCACACCCGACACAGCATGGTGTGGATTTGCTGTTCATCATGAGACTGGGATCCACATTCAAGATTTCCTGCTGCTTAACAGAAGGTTTTTTCTTGCCGCCATGATGGAGGGATCCATGATTGGCTACTTGGATTCATGTTGGGTGTTGGATGTATATATTTGTATATATATGTATATGTGTATTTTATATGTATATATGTATCTATGCATATATGTGTATCCATAAAATGAAGAGCTTAGTGCTCTATTGTAAAGTGTCTTGAGATAACACTTGTTATGAATTGGCGCTATACAAATAAAGATTGATTGATTGATAGACCCCTTCCAGTCAGGATACAAGGCACTTCATTGCAGAGTCCGCACTTCGTAAGGTTTTTAATGACCTGTTCTTACTGACTGATACTGGTAACTCTGCCATTTTAGTGCTTTTAGACCTGACTGCTGCTTTTGACACAGTAGACCACGCAACTCTTTTATCTCGCTTGGAAAACTGTGTGGGTGTCAGGGGGACTGCTTTAAAGTGGTTTGAATCTTACCTGAGTGGGAGGTCTTTCTCTGTGAGGCTGGGGGACTCCAGCTCTTCTTCTGCTCCTCTGCACTGTGGAGTCCCCCAGGGTTCTATTTTGGGCCCAATTCTTTTTGCACTGTACCTCCTCCCACTCAGGGAGATTTTCAGAAAGCATGGCGTGTCGTACCATTTTTACGCTGATGACTGCCAAATTTATATGCCCATCACCAAAACCAGCCACTGCCCCCTGACACCCCTCCTCGACTGTCTTGGTGACGTCAAGGCTTGGTTAGCCCAAAATTTTTTAAAATTAAATGAGGGAAAAACAGAAATCATTTTATTTGGTAATTCCCTCTTTGACTTAGGACCACTCCAAAATTATTTGCGTCCCAAAGTCACCAGCCTTGGCATCACCATAGACAGCGATTTTAAACTCGATAAGCAGGTCAATGCTGTTTTAAAATCAAGTTTTTATCACCTTCGTCTTTTATCAAAGGTAAAACCTTTTTTATCTTTTAATCTTCTTGAACAAGTCGTGCATGCTTTTATTTCTTCTCGCCTGGACTACTGCAATGCGCTTTACACGGGTATAGGCAAAAATGCACTCTCGCGGTTGCAGTTAGTCCAGAACTCTGCGGTACGACTTTTAACAGGGGCCAGAAAACGCGAACATATCACCCCAATTTTAGCTTCTTTGCACTGGCTCCCTGTTAACTTTAGAATTGATTTTAAGATCCTTTTGTTTGTTTTTAAAGCTTTGAATGGACTGGCCCCTCAATACATCACCGACTGCCTCCAAATTTACATTCCAGCGCGCGCTCTGAGGTCTGAGGGCCAGTCCCAGCTCGTGGTGCCTAAGACGAGACTTAAAACCAGAGGGGACAGGGCCTTCTCTGTGGTCGGTCCCAAACTCTGGAACGCTTTGCCCCTCCACGTCCGAATGGCCCCCACAGTGGACTGTTTTAAGTCTCGTCTTAAGGCCCACTTTTATTCTCTGGCTTTTAACACCGCGTGAGTTGTATGGTCCTCTGTGTTTTTTAATTTATTTTATCTTATTTATTATTTTAATTCATGTTTTTATTTTATGTTTTATTTATTTTATGGTTTTATTTATTTTATGGAGCTGGCAGAGCTTTGTGTATCTGCCTTTATTTTGTTGCTTTTGTACAGCACTTTGGAGACGTTGGTCTGTTTTTAAATTGTGCTATATAAATAAAGTGGATTGGATTGGATTGGATGAATCTGTCCCTAATTTTAGTTCTTATTCTAGTCCACTTGTCTCCTCTTACCTCCCTTCTTTTGCCCTCACACCAACACAGCATCGTGTGGATTTGCTGTTCATCATGAGACTGGGATCCACATTCAAGATTTCCTGCTGCTTAACAGAAGGTATTTTCTTGCCGCCATGATGGAGGGATCCATGATTGGCTATTTGGATTCATGTTGGTGTTGGATGTATATATTTGTATATATATGTATATGTGTATTTTATATGTATATATGTATCTATGCATATATGTGTATCCATAAAATGAAGAGCTTTATGCTCTATTGTAAAGTGTCTTGAGATAACACTTGTTATGAATTGGCGCTATACAAATAAAGATTGATGATTGATTGATTGAAAAAGAAATGCAGAGAGAGGCTGCAATAGTTCAGGAAGATAAAAAAAGTTCAGACTGTAGAAAATTCTTCAGATTGTTCACAAGCAAAGGAAAATTAAGTTACACACTCATGCTGCTTAAACATTTACTTTTCTATTTTTCACTTATTAAGTCAGTTCAGTATTTGCACAGCTGATGTATTTGCACTGAAGTGAATGAGAATATACCTGCAAAAAAATAGTAAACAGAAAAAAAAGTGTAGAAAAAATGTGCAGAAAAATATAAAGCAAAAAAGAGGAAGGAAAATGGCAACGTTTTATTGATTATTTCTATGGTAATGTTCTGTTTGTTATAAAAGCGACCCATAAATTTATTCACATTAAATTCATGGTCCATAATGAACTGCTCAACTGCCTTTAACTCACTCTGAGCACGTGCAGACTCAAACAACAGGAACTTCACTGTTAGTAAATAAAATGTTTAATATTTCCTTATTGCTGTGTTGATAAAGACACAGAGTTGTTGTCATTTACAGTCATTATACTCCCACAGCAGGACAGCAATGGGGGCTGGCCTAGAGTGGGCAGTGCCCATGCACGTGCCATAATTCACATGCACTAAAACAACAAGGTCAATTGTTGTTTTAGTGGCCGCTAAAAGGCCACGAAAATTTACTGTTGGGTTACTGATATTTATCCACATATTTGAACGGTTATTTGAATGTCGAATATAAAGTGACAGCCCTCGTAGTCATCATTACAGCATTGATTTTAGCAGGAGGCAGGAGAAGTGCCTCCTCTACACTGTTTGCTCTGTTCTGTTTGATTTATGGGTCTGTCTGTACATGCAGTCTGTTGGGTGGCATAAAGGGGTTTTGCCATCTCCTTAGCTTTCTTTTTGCTTCTGAGAAGCATTTGTAATGCATTACTTCTATTCTGTTGAAGCTTTATTTTAACCTTGTGGCAATTAAAAAAAAAGGTTGAATCTTTTAATATCTTGTGAAGTCTTTATTTTTTACACAAAATTACATGTTGTAGTATCAATAATAGTATCAAAAAGTATCGATACCAATAAGGAGTATCGGTATCTGTATTGGTATTGATAAAATCATAAGAATATACATCCCTAATCACAACCACAACTAAAGGAATACTGCAATCATGAAATTAACATGACAATCGTTATTTAAAGATAACAGACAGTAAACAAATATTAAAAGAGACAGACAGCAGAGTTTCAGTCCTCCAGGTCAATAACAGCTACTACTCCTTTTGGAACAGATGAAGGTTTTGTTTTGTGAACAGTCGTTCTCTAACAAACCAGCTGAAACAAAAACAGAAAAGAGCCGGATTAATAAGAAATCATCATCTATGTATTCTGCATACATACCTGGACATGAGCAAATAGACCTCCAGTCTATTTAGCAAACACGCTAAGTAGACTGGAGGTGCTATTGTGCTAATTAGACAAACACAATGTGCACTACACCCTGTTAGTAGATCAGACTTACGCACGCTATCAAGTTTGAACATGTTTTAATACAGGCAAAACTTGAGTAGATTGGACCATTTGTGTGCCTTCATGATGGCAGGGGGACTGGGGTAAATTGGGAAGCTGGCACTGTGTTGGACATTGGTGTCTGCTACACTTGCTGAGATGTGCTAGTGGGAGGTCTGTTCTGAGTCTACGAAAGGCAGTGATCACTATATCCTAAGTACACACGAGATGGACTGGTCGTAGGGGGGTACAGTGGGTGGTAACTCTTGGTGGGTGTTTAGTTAGACAGACTGGAGTGTATTTAAGTTGACCAGTGAAGAGACTGTGGGGAGGGTTGACTTACTGGTGGATGTTGATGAGCTAAATGAGGGGTTCACATTCTTTGCCTTGCCAGATCCTTTCCTAAGGGGCATCATCTGAAGAATCTGCCTAAAAAAGGAATAAGGAGGAGGGAAGACGCCTTGAGTCTGGTAGATAGGAAAGAGAGGGGGGATGATATACTGGATGAACCTTTTACGTTAGCAGAGATAGTAAGAGCTGTGAATAAGCCCAAGCCCAGACAGGGTGTGATACAAAATGCTGCAAAACCTGGGGGATGGGGCGTTGTTGCATATCCACAACAGATTTGGGGAGGAGTGGAAACTGCGACAGTGTTGGACAGAAGCAGTGGTAGTGCCGGTCTGAAAACTGGGGAAAGACCCAACATTACCAACAAGCCACAGATCAATAGCTAAATGATGTGTTGGATGTTGACAGACAGGTTATAATTTGTGCTGGAGAGGAGAGGTGTTCTGCCAGGATATCAGTGTGGTTATAGGAAAGGAAGAAACACCATGGATGTTGTAATTAGACTAGCTTCCTCTGGCCTATTTGGGCCCAAGGAACATTAAGATCTGGGTCATGTAAGAGCTCTGCTTAAGTGTGGGCGGGGTCTAACAGGTGAGAGGACTCACTGTTGGGGTTAATGTCCAGGAAGAGGCAGGAGTTATTGAAGACAATGTTCTTGGAGAACCATTCATCTGTAGAGAAAGTCTTTCTGTCTGCCCACACCCATCGATCCTGCAGAGACAAACAGTATGAGGATGAACACCTGATTATATGAACCTGTGGTCCACAGTGTGGGGCCAGTGTTGATTTTGAATGTTTTTTTTTTTTTTAATTTAGATTACTTTTAGTCATTTGCCTAAATTATCTTTTAGTATCAGCCATAATTTAGTCTCTAAATTCTTTTAGTTTTAGTCTGATTTTAGTTGATTACATTTTACATTTTAGTCGATGAAATCTGAAGTGTAAAGGGGACGGCATTTTTATATTTCCTTTAATTTCTGATTTCATGTTTCACTCTTGGATAAAATCAAACATCTACTAACCCTTTATTGAATGTTAGTAAAGTCTGAATGTCTAAATGAACAGAAACAAATGTTCCTTTGTGTAAAATGCAGTCACCTTTATTTAGGCTACCTGGCAGAGCATCTCAGTTACAATACCAGAACTGACAACAAACAGTGAACCTGCTCTACATGAATATATCAAGTCATAAAGAGAGCAGCTCTGATTGGATTGCTCCACAACTTATCCCACCACCACCAAGCTAAGGCAGCTGTGATTGGATGTCCCTCTGGACTCATCCAACCTTTAACACAACCAAAGTAGCTGTGATTGGACAGATTCTTAACTTGTCTCTACTTCCTACATGACCATATTAGGTCTGATTGAGTTAAGTCTGTCAGACATTTTAGTCTAGTTTTTATTTGTTGATAAAAATGTCAGCTAATTTAGTTTGAGTTTCTGTCCATGTGCTCTTGTTTTTATTAAATACTGTCTAGTTTTCTGCAGAGAAAAAAGGTTGTTGATGAAAACTATGATGAAAATTATTAGCCAACAAAATTAACATTGTGTTGAGGTCCTGACTTACTGCAGAAAAGCACTTTTTTAAAACTTTTGAACAGTAATTATAAAAAGAACTTAAATAAAATGTTGTTGGGATCTGTACTCCATGTGGGCCTGAGGAAAAAGGAGAGTAACTTTTCAAGCCTGACTTGGAATCTTTAATCACCATTAGGAGATGGCACCACTACCTCCAGCTTTCCCACTTAGGTGCGATTTTTAATTCAAATCCAAACTCTGCATGGACATAGGCCCCTGCCAGGTAAACCCATGGGTGTATTATTTGAACTGGATGCTGGACCAAAAATGGCACTTGTTCATTTTTATTGGAGTTGCTCACCCAGCGCATATACGCTGAAAAAGTTTCTGGCTTCCGCGTTTCTTCCGCGTTATTGGGCCCATAGAGCAGGCACAGTAGAGTCATCTCCCATGATGCTTCACATCAATGGGAACGAGCGAAGCGCGATCTTGATGAAGTGATGCGTGGCCACGATAAAAATCTACCGCAGATGAAATTTCTTTATAATAAGACTTTAAGACAAGTGTGTTTTATTTGATGACTTCCTATAGCTGACTGTATTCTAAAATCATGGGATTACTCACAAGAGAAAAGCTGTTGTGGACCGTAGTAGTCCATCAGCCAAATAAATCGGTGCTATTTGTTTATTTAATTAATCCCATTTGCGAGAGATGACTGCTTATCAGATCAGGTTTCTGCGATGATTCAAAGGTATTACCTTTTTTCATGGACATATTAATAAGACGCTTTCGCTGTAAATGTCATACAGTTCTGAACAATGCATAAATTCTTTGTGCTTCCCATTCATTTTCTCTTTTTATTTTTCTGATAGGCAATCGGGTAGTCTTTAGATGAACCATGGATGGAACCCGGGGATGAGACCCAGATTAAGACTGGCTTTTCTTAAAATGTTCTGTTCCTTTATAGGTTTTATCTACTTTGTTAACCCTTGAAGCAAAGTTCAAGTCATCAGATATCAAATTGGCTCTGTCTGTATGTTTTCTTGATCATCAGAGAGCTTCCTCTGTCCTTATGGCAAAAAATAAACATAAAATACAGAAAATTATTAAAAAGTATATATCGGTGGTTAGGTAGGAAGTTGTGGAAAAAAATTTAAGCAGTAAAAGTAAAAACATATATTATGGTTTATTATTTTTATTAAACTTTTATGAGAAGAATCAAATCGGTACACAAGAGGTTTTTCTTTTAATTTCTTGAATAAAGTAATTGCTTGTTCTAATGAATACTGTACATGGGTCACAATTATATTTATGCATTTAGTTATGTATTTATTATTAGGCCATATTGTCCTGGTGTATATTTTCCATCTGGGATTCAAATGATTTTGTAGGTTATTATATGTGACTTTTAACCTTAACTTTCACTCAGTGTCTGTTTTCCAGTGCCTCCTTTGTCCAAAGTCATTTTTAAATAAACACAGCATGACATTTAAGCTAAATAACAGAGTGTTTATTGTTAACATTGAACAAAATTTCCACTGTTGCACAGCTGTTAATCTTGGTTTACCATTAATCTGTGAATTCTCCAGTTTTTCACTCCTCCAAACAGCCTCTCCTCTGTCTGAGTGTGACAGTCAGAGGGTCTGACATCCACATCCTCTCATTTATGACACAAATATGACACTTTGTTAGATTTCTCTAGTGAGATATTCTTTGAACTTGAACAGATTCAGTTTCTAATTACATTCTGACTTTTTAATTTCCACTCCTTATTGTCCTCCAATTAAAATCACTCATTGATTTTCAAGTCAGATGATTTTTTTACTGGATAGTTTATAGTTTTGTGGACTTGTTGTTAGGGTATGACCCAGTTAGATGTAGTGTTGGACCCAAAAGCTCAGAGATGAGGCAGCAAGAAGGTTTTAAAGGGTTTACGTAATGATGGCAACAACAAATACGTGAACAGGTGAAGAAAGAGCGGTGGTGAGGGACTCGTGGAGACCTGAAACAGGGAGCAGAGACAAACAGTCAGTTTCAAAAAGCAGGCAGCAAAAGTCAAATAAGCCCCTGAATGGGGACAAAAGGCATAAAGCCAGCCCAATACAAGTTAGAGGACAAAGAGACTCCACAAACCAACGTAGTGTGTGCAATACACCCGCACTGCAGTCATCTGTGGAGTGGTGTAAATAGTGAGCAGTGATTAGGAGGATGAAGGGCAGGTGTGAGGAACTGCAGCACGTCTGAGGCCACGCCCCCGCAGAGGAGAGCAGGAGGAAGAAGGAGAGGAAGGGGAGAAGAGACTGAGACTACGTTTACACGTAGTTGGGTATTTTGAGAAACGAATGTTTCCCTCCCTCCGTTTTCCAAAATAACATCGTGCACACGGCATCGTTCTCAAAAAGTTTCCGGTTACATCAACCCGCATAAATACGCCGTCGAGCGCCGTCATAACTATGCCAAGCCTATGGGTGGCAGTGTAGGAAGAAGGAGAAAGCCATGCAAGCCAATCAGAAGCCTCATATCGACGACCACCATAGACATACATACGTAGACGCCTCATTGCGGCCTGGACCGCATCGGTCGTCGCCGCCATATTGGAGGGGTCTCTTCACTCCGGTCTAGCACCAGAAACATGTTGAGTGAACGCATTTATGCTCGCATTTTGTGCAGCCTAAAGTGGCGCAAATATTAAAAGCAGATGACTTTTTTTAGTTTTATTCCAACACAGCTGAGTATAAACATATTTAAAGTTTAATACACATGTCAACGTGATTTATATAAGAAGTCTGGTTTGTGTGTGCGAGCGCAAGTAAATGTGCCTGTGCCTGAAATAGTTGCATTGAATATTCTCACAGCACACAAAAACAAAATATAAAAATAATAATAATAATAATAATAATAATTACAATTTTATATATATACATGTACACACACACACACACACACACACACATATATATATATATATATATATATATATATATATATATATATACAATAATAAGAAGGGGATCAAGAAAATGAATGAGTAAGTCTGATGATTAAGTAATAATGGCAATATAGTAATGGTAATAGTAGTAACAACAACAACAGTATTATCATTATTATTATTTTCGTACTACGTGCGCTCGCACACACAAACCAGACATCTTATATAAATCATGTTGACATACGTGTTAAACCTTAAATACGTTTTTATTCTGCTGTTTTGGACGCTGCACAAAACACGAGCATAAATGCGTTCACTCCAATTGTTTCTGGTGCTAGACATGGATGTTTTTTACAGTCTATGGTGCTAGACCAGCGGTCGGCAACTAACGGCCCACGGGCCAAAACTGGCCCGTCTCCAGTAATATCTGGCCCGCCAGATGAAATTGAAAACCTAAAATCAAGCATTATGCTCCCCTGCCCTTCTGCCCCTCTGCTTCGCAGGCGCGCTATGCAGCACTCGGCTGCGCGCTGCTCAACGGTGCGCTCTGTAGATGCACGCTCCTCAGCTGCTGCGCCCTCCTCGGCTGCACGCTCACCTGCAGCGCAGGTGAAAAGAGTTTGTGAAATCAGCGGCGTGTGCAGAGTTCTAGAGACAATAGATGCCGAGTATCAGTCATTTGGCTTGTGAGGAGCGAAGCAGAGAACGCAAAAGTTTGGAGGTGCATGGAAAGAGGACGTTTCAAACCAAAAGGGGCTACCGGCAAGAAGCCATCTCTCTGGTTTCTCTGCTGAAAAGAGAACTTTTGTGTTGGATTTCTGGCATTGGGTTTTGTGATCTCGATGTGTTTTTTTAGAAGGTTAAAGTTGGGTTACTTCTGAGTTAATCAAATGTAAAAAAAAAAAAAAAAGTATTATTTTAAAATAGCAAATTTTGCTTTATTTAAATGCAATTCAAAATATTCAATGTACAAAAATAGTTTATATTAAATAGAAGTATTAAAACCTACATTAAATCTGGTTTAATAACTTGATGTCATGGTACTTAAAAAAATATTTCATGTTAGTTAAAAATTGTTTATTGTTAAAAGCTTTAAATAAGGTTGATTTAAGTTTAAAATCAGTGTAAAATCCTGGCTAAAATATTTTTTTTCAAACAAATGGTTCAAAACTAAACAATATTTAATAATTTGTAAAGCAAATGTTTAATTAAATGTTCATCTGCTTGTTTAAAATATTGCTGAAATATTTAACATTGATTGTAGGTTTTTCTCCTGCTTGATTCCTGATGAAAAATAAAAAAGGGATTGAGTGAAAAACTGAAGTCTGGTTCAGTTCTTCCTTTATCAAGTGTGTCAAGCCATGTCACAGTAAAAACACTTGACAACCAGCCCAATCCTGAAAATCTTTTTAAAAAAATCTTTATTAAAAATGCTTTAGCTGGACTCAAAGAAGTACTTATTTTCAAAATGGAATTACTCACATTTTTATTAAATGTGCGTGGGGAAAAAATATAGTTGGCTATGGCACATTTATAATGACTTAAAAGTCAGTCTGTGAGTCACTGATTAAAGACAACAGCTTTATTATCACCAAGTTACTATTATAAGCAGTTTCATAACGCAGCCACAGTGGAGCTAAAGCAGTAATAGCACACTAACAGTCTGAGAAATAAAGTTACTTTATTTAAAACTTTCTTAAATTAGACTACTTTTTGTATTCACACGATATAAAAGTAGCCTATAGATAAGGGGAAAACGTAAAAAAAAAAACAAGACAG
Source organism: Scarus forsteni (assembly GCA_036419115.1). Lineage (NCBI taxonomy): Eukaryota > Metazoa > Chordata > Actinopteri > Labriformes > Labridae > Scarus > Scarus forsteni. Next base: position 517,882 of record JAZDUH010000316.1, read on the forward strand.
AGGGAGAGAGAAAACAAGTTTCTGATTGATGTGATGTTTTGGCCCACTATTCAGTTGCTCAGAAAAATTTTGGCCCAAGGCCAAACTTACTTGCCGACCCATGTGCTAGACCATAGTGAAGAGACCCCTCCAATATGGCGGCTACGCCCGATGCGGTCCAGCCATGGATGTATTATGAGAAAAAATAATACATCCATGGGTCCAGCACGTAATGAGGCGTCTACGTATAAAATGTCTAGGGCTCAGGGTTCAGGGAGGAGATTGAGATTCAGCCTGTATTTCTCAGTTTTTCTCAGTTTACATGAATACCCAAAAACAGAGTTTTCCGAAATCCCCACTTTGGCTGGAGTTTTTAGAAAGATTCGTTTTCCGAGGCGAATTCGCCATTTGCGTGTAAATGAAAGGCACAAACGAAGGGAAATGTCTCCATTTTTAAAAATACCCGTGTATGTGTAAACGTAGGAGCCCAGAGAATCCCCACACTTGTAGCCTGCTCAGGCTGCTGCCCCCATGACCCGACCATGGACAAGTGGCCGACGACGGTACGGTATGGACTTGTAACCTACACATTCAAGCCAAAACATTTTCTAAAGGAAAATGAAATATAGGCTAATTATGCATATTCAATAGCTCATATAGCTCATTTGATCCATTAGATGTTGTTGGCAGCTGATGATCCAGCCTTAAAGGGGTTCATTGTGTAAACGTTTGTGCATTTTTAAGTTTCGTGACATATTCAGATTTTGTTTTGTTCCTGCATGTTCACAGTTTGACACAGTACACTTTTTAAAGTGTATTTTGATAAACTTTGGTTATTTATTAGAGTATTTCTTAGTTTTAGATGTTGTTTTGAGCATTTAGTTCTCATAAAGTTGCTGTAGTGATGATCAGACCGATGTTTTTGGTGAGAAAAACACTGGTCTTGGAATTGCTGGTTGTGCATCAACAAACATGCAGACAGGTAGGACAAAAAACCTTTGAGAAACAACATTATTACAGTTATTGTTTGATATCACAATGTAGGACATTTCAGGAAGTATCAGACAACACAGCAAAAATACATTATTCATTTTTTATTTTATTTTTTTCCTTTACCTGAGTTGATTGTAAATGCACAATTTGGTAACTTCTGAGTGCTACATAGTATGATTAACCCTACACAAAATGGGACATTCTGTGTCAAAAGTTGTCCGGCCATGTATGTGGCAAAATTTTGGTTGGTTCCACTAAATCACTCCAAAGTTTTTTGAAAAGTTGGCAGCCCTGAAACTGTGTTTTCTTTTCTTTTAAACTTGTAGTAATCCCACACTTGGGATACTTTCTTTGTTTCTTCTATGGACTCTCTTCTTTCTGTCCCTCTTTTCTCTTCCTGCATGAATTTACAATCTGGCCACACATCTATGTTACAGCTGGGCAACCCGGATTATCCGAGGAATCTTTTCAGACCAACATTTGATTATTGTAACAACTGTCAAATCTCCTGGCAAATATGTTTCTGAAAGTTTCTGTCCACTCCCAAAAGCTATGAGCTGTTGCTCTGATGGACTGGTGAGGTGTCTTTATCACAGCACATTGAACAGTCTATCAGCTTCGAGTACTGGATTGGATCTATTGCCTGAATTCTTGGTGTCATTGAATCAACAAGTTGATGAAACATCTCTCAGAGATGTTGGTCCATATCTCCATGACAGCATCACACACCTGCTGCAGATTTGTCAGCTGCACACCAGTGGACTTTCCCTCCTAAATTCGACAGAGGAAGTATATCAAACACAACATAGTTTACCATTAAATAAAAAAATAATAACACATAAAGCATGTATTTTAACCTTACAGTAATAGTCTGTCAGCAGTATCCATCACCATTCAGAAACAGGGGTCTCACTTTTTTTGCATAGTGACTATTTGTGAATACACAGTTTATGTAACGCAGGGCGCCAGTTTAATGAGTGTCTATGCACGCAGTTTTTCTTTTGCTCAGCACGTGGCCTGAGGCGTCTTTGGATTGGCTGCTTCAATTTAGCCTGCGGAGTGCAGAGAAGTGCGCCCCGCACACTCCTACTTTGACTGACAGCAAATTAGCATTATTCTGGTGTTTCTTTTCCTCATGTGACTGAACAGAGAGCGCTGTCAATCAAATCAACATGTCACCGCAGCAGCTCTGGATTTACTCATGTGTAAATACTGCGCATGAGATTGACTAATGTTCCCGTCTGCCAAAGAGGCTACGGTATTCAGCCCAGAGAACTACCAGAGGATCCAAGACAGTCCAGCTGCAGACCTACACTCTCTGCCAACAATCTTGGAGACTCTGCACCCCTCAGGCACACAGGTAATACTTATTTATCGTTTTGGTGGGGTGCAATGGAAATTATCCTAAATATTATAATGCTGGGTGACTTTTGAAAGGCAGAGACATTGTGAAAAACACTTTTTTGTGTCAGTGCAGTAAGAAGGAGTTATGAATTACCTTGGTGCTATTAGTTGCTGGTCATGTTGTGACATATATATGTGTAGTGTATGTGTGTGTGTGTGCATGTGTAATAGTACACACACACACACACATATATATATATATATATTGGTAGGATATATATATATATATATATATATATATATATATATATATATATATATATACATTTATATATATATAGATAGATAGATATATATTGGTAGGATTTGTTCATATCAGCCACTTCAGCTATCTGTCGGTGGTACATCCCATGCAGGTCACCTTGATTTTAGCCTCCAACCTTCTCCTCCATGGTGGGCTTTGCCCTTTGTTCTCCTTTATATTGCCCATCTTGTTTGGTGTCCAAGCATCTCAAGGATCACTGCTGCTGTACTGTATGTCAGCTCATTGGTCTCAGTGATGTTTGCAGTGGGAAGCAGCTCTGCAGTCTTACCAAGAACAGAAGAGCATCTGCCTGGACCTCAGGGGAGGAGTGGACACCGATGAGCTGGACAGCAATGTGGATGACTGGGAGGAAGAGACCATTGAGTTTTTTATCAATGAAGAAATCATCCCCCTTGGAGATCTTTAATCCTTTGAATCGTTTCTATTACTGCATTCGCATTGGCTAGGATCTCTGGAGGTACTTCACTTATCCTCGCTAGTCGGTGTCGGGGTTGACAGACACTCATCTTAGCCATTATCTTATCTCTCAGGTCAGTTAACTCATTGCTCAATTCTGGGGCTGGTACCCAATCTCTGGGGGGGAGTCAGTGTTAATCTGACCTATCATCCTGGCTCCCCCTTTCCGTAGCATTAACGTGTTGTATCTCCTCAATCTCTAGTCGTGATAGCAGCTGCCGTTTGTGGATGTTGGAACACTGAGCTACTAGCTGTTTCGGTGTTAGCATTGACTGTGGGTATCGAAGTAACCATATATCCCTCAGCCTGTTCATGTAACCCCGCTGGTTAGGGTTACTGGAGTAGTAGCATTCCAACAGAGCCTTGTTCTCATCTCTTGTCCATTGCCTTCTATGTCTTGTTCCAGTAGCCCATTTTTCATCACAATGCCCTGGTTCCTCAGCATTTGACGTAGACCTTATTTGAGACTCCATATGAGCCTCCTAACCTGACAAGCCAGATGGACAGCTCCATATATCTGCCACAGAAATATTTCACTAGTCTATCTGGGTAGAAGCCCTTTAAATAAACATACATACTGTAGACAAGCTAACCTTTTTTAAAGTGAACTCCTGATCTGCTAATATATTAAGAAACACATCCTTTCTTTGTGTAACTGTTTTGAATAAGAAGGGCTTCCCATCTTTAGCATTTCAAACATTTTCATGGCAACAGGAGGGTGATGCTAAAAACTTAACTAGACTTCAATAATGATTTTTCACTAGGCAGAGAGGCCTTGGAGTACACCCTTTTTCATCTTTTTAAGCTGATGAAACCCCAGCACTGCCCATGAGAGATGACCTCAGAGGATCTTCAGTCAGCTGAGCAGCTCTGATTCTGAGCTGATGAACTCAGGCTGAGTGAGGATCCTCTGACCTTCTGTGACATAGAGGTCAATGAAACACATGATGACCCCTCCTGAAGGTCACAGCCTGAACAGAAGCTGCTGAAGCTTTAATAAAAGTCAAAGTAAAGACTTGACATGTTCACTTGGAGGAAACAGAGAGACATCAGAGCATTAAAGAAGAAACATGCTGAGGGACATCTGTGCTGTGTGGAGCTGTCAGGATCAGTGAAGGTCACTTCAGCATTTCAACTCTTTTGTCTTTGCTTTCTGCTCTCTCTGTTTTTGTTGTTGATTCTTCAGTCAGTTTAACAATCTGAGGACATTTAAAGACAGACAACTTCAACTTTAAACTGAACTTTTTTATTGTTTCACATCAGTCAGAACAACAACAACACACTCTGACACGACTACAACAAGTTCATGTTCAATCAAAATTAACTTTAATCAAAGATCTCAGAGTGACACATAAAGTCTAAACTATAAAAAAACACAACTGTCACAACCAGAGTAAGTGACACATCAAAGTAAACATGATGAACAACAGTCAAAAATCTCAGACAGTAAACAGATTTTACAAAAGACAAACAGCAGAGTTTCAGACAGTTTGTTAAAATCCTGCTTGTTTGGCACAGATGTAGATGCCAATGTATGTACATGGAAAATTGTACCAACCATCTGAAAAACAGAAGAACAAAAAAGAGTCAGATTAATAAGAGTAAATGAAGAGGTGAATTAAGAATCATTGATAATGAGGAGAGAACTTTGGAGCTTTATTACAGTGACAGGATCATTGAAGAGCCAACATGTTTCTACCTTCTTGTGGAAATTTACTCTGATGAATGCTCACACTTCACATTTCAGTCACACTTGACATTTCTGTCTCAGTACAAACATTTGAGCTGCAGCCTCACATGGCCTGAAGACCTTCAATTCACTTCATCAGTGTTTATGTTTATACCAAGATATCAGCTGTTTGCGTCCAATATTTACCTCTGCAAGGAGGTCTCTCTCTCTCTCTCTCTCTCTCTCTCTCTCTCTCTCTCTCTCTCTCTCTCTCAGGTTGATGGTACATGAATCTGTCCCTAATTTTAGTTAGTGTCTCCTCTTACCTCCCTTCTTTTGCCCTCACACCCGACACAGCATCGTGTGGATTTGCTGTTCATCATGAGACTGCTGCTTAACAGAAGGTTTTTTCTTGAGTCATGATGGAGGGATCCATGATTGGCTATTTGGATTCATGTTGGGTGTTGGATGTATATATTTGCATGTATATGTATATGTGTATTTTATATGTATATATGTATCTATGCATATATGTGTATCCTTGAAATAAAGAGCTTTATGCTCTATTGTAAAGTGTCTTGAGATAACACTTGTTATGAATTGGCGCTATACAAATAAAGATTGATTGATTGATTGATTGATTGACTATAGTACCCGCTCAGTCAGAGAGCAACCAATCCTCATGCTGAACAATTAATGTGCAACATAACCACCTAAGAGCAATATATGTGAAAAGCACCACTTGTATGTATTTGCTGTTAAATTAATTTTAATAATTTACTTACTTTTCATATTTGTATCTTTTTTTCTTATCATTTCTGTACTGACTTGGACACAACATCTTTTAACTTGTAGAAATGGAAATAAGTTCTATTCAATTTTCTCTTTCACTGATGTTTCTCCAACGTTATGGGACAAAGAAATTTATTTACTCTCTTATAGTTTAATCTCAAACTGCCTTAAAAAGTTAAATGTCTACAGCAATAAGCTTCCTTTGTGTCAGTACCTCCAAACCCTTAAATGCATTTTTGAAAATTGTCAGATTTCACCTCCTTTTAGAGAACATACTGTGAACAGAAACAGAGTTGTTTTTTTGTTTAAAGTTTGGGTGTAAGCTTTACCTTTAGGCTGTCTCCTCACATATTAATATTTTACAAACAGCCACAAGAATGTTAAATCTGTTGAACATGAGTCTATGAAAAATCATTTTGTTTCTATGTAGTAAACATGATGTAAAATCAGATGGAGCATATTTGAGGGGCTCCTGTCTTACTTTTTATTTTTTACTCAAAACATTTTTAGATCTTGCTAAATTGAGGCAGTTCAGGACCAAAGAGGCTTCAACCCAGTAATGTGTAATGTGTACCTAATATATTGGCCTGTCAGTGTATGTATTTATATGTACATTTTTAGTGCTCTTCCTGTCCTATAGAGATTAACAACAAACTCTGAGGGCTGTTCTGTGTGAAGAAATGAACAAGCATTTATAATGTGTGACCAAGAGCTCTGTGGGCGGAGCCAAACAGGTGTGTGGACTCACTTGTGTGATCCAGGTACAAACAGGAGTTTTCAGGGGTGCTTCTTTGGGTTGCCCATCTATTATAAGTAAATCTTACTCCTTCTATCCATATCCATTGATTCTGCAGAGACAAACACAGTGTGAGTGTGATCACCTCCATCAGCTGATCATCTGAACCTGTGTCCACAAGTGTGGCTGCTGCTACATTGAAACAGTAAAAAAAAAAAAAAAAGTTTTAAATGATCTTAAAACACTTAAATGCATTTTTAAAGTTCAGTGTACAGTCATGAAGAGCTTCAGCAAGATGTAGAAAGACCTGGGGCCTCATTCATAAAATGTGCATAGGAAAGATCACTGTATGTGGCATAGGTCAAAAACACAGGAAATGTGTGTATACAATACTTTTAGATTTACTTTCAGACTTTCAGATTTTCAGGCTCAGAATAAAATTCTGGAGAACTTTATGGCCCGAACAAAGTCAAAATCAAACCTATGCCCTCGGTTCAATGATTCAAATTTCACAATGGACCGAGAGGGAAAATGAGCAAAAAAATAAAACTAAAAAATGTCACTCAATGTGAGGTTGAGATATCGATGGGTAGGCTCAGGCATCACTATTGTCAAGCACATGGCAGATGCTGTAATTAAGGCTGCCTCAGAGGGTCTAACTGTGGCTAAAGGAAAAGAGAACTGATCTGACATAAAAGTGGAGGTGAAAAGTGAAATTGATCTCCATAGACAGACTGTCTGTGTGACAGGGGTGGGGGGCACTCCAGGCCCCCCCACCGATGAAAAGCTGTTGGGGATCAACAGGGAATCCCTCCTGAATGGTGTGGTGACGGAGGCAGAGGGGATACGTCTTCCAGCAGTGCAGAAAAGACACTATGTGTCTTTACGCACTGTTAATTTGAGCCCTTTTATATCCAGCCATTGAATGCCTTTCTGAACAGCTAGAGGTGTTGTAGCCGAACTGATCAGCATTTTTGTGCAACAATCATGTCTTTATTATTAATATAAAACTTTATTTGTTGTGAACATTTCAGGAACATGGTGACAGTCTGCTTTATTGCTTATGTGCATGGATATCATAAAATATGTAAGTTTGTTTGTACAAGGTAAGAGCATAAATGATTGAATAATATAGGTTACATGTGTTAGGATGCGCATGCATGTGTTTGCTAAGTCCTAAGTTTGCTAAAGCATCAATATAAATTTTCCTCCTTCTTTGTTTTTGCAAACATATCCTTCAAATGTGATACTTGTTGTTAAATGTGTGAAACTCAATAGTTTCACATAAATGTGTCAGTGTCTTTAACTTCATCTTTCTACTGTTGAAGTTGCAGTTTCCTGTTGCTCAGCACATCGACATGAGCCCCTCTTGTCTTCATAGCAAAGGTATGGACAGTAGAGTGGTAGGAATGCTAACCTGTTGTGTGTCACGCTTTCTGCTCTCTGCTGCTCAGTACTCTAAAAACACTCCAAGGTAGCCAGGGCCCTCCATCAGTCATAGGATAGCAGCTGTGTGGTTATGATGCTGTGGAGATGGACTATTAGGAAATCCAAAGAGGCTTCCATAATCAGCAGGTGGGGGGAAGGGAGACCCCAATCAGAACCAAACCACCAAATATCTGCTAATAAATCCTGAATGAATAACTACAGTAACATAGATTTAAAAAATGCTCAGGAGTGTTTTCTTGACAAAGTGGTCATGACAGAATTAACATTTACATTTGAATTATTTTATGATGTCTGAAAAATGGAGGTCAATGTTATATGAATTATGAAGGTTGTGGTGAGTCCCAGAACATTTTTAGTCTTTAACTGGACAAACTCTGACCAAAGTTTGAAGAAGGCTGGTTTTCACCAGAACCAGACTCACCTGCAGGTAGATACCTCCTAACCAGGGGTAATTTGTATTCTCTTTGACTAAGAGGTGCTGCAGGAACTGGTGCTGTTGAAGGTTCAACGCTGAGGCCAGCTGAGCACCGTAACTGTAACAGTCCTCCTGTTGGACACAAGGGGGCGCACAAAGACTCAGACACACTGACCAATAACAAACCATCATGGACTCAAACATTCAGAAACAGCTGTTTGAAACATTTGACCTGTGAACACATCTGAAAAACTTCAAACAGGCAGAAGGAGCTGAAGTCTGATTGAGGAGGTTTACTCAACAACACGGTCTTCATGAAGCTCATCTGTGTGGACCATCTCCTCTGTTTGAGGAGCAGGTTTAAAATATCCTGAATGAATGAAGTTTATCAGAGGGAGTTCTCAGTCACACATGATTATTGATAAAAATATAAATCAGTCTTTACCAGAGCATCAGTCCAATTCCTTCTGGTGGTGAAAACCTTGTAACAGAAACCATGTTGATAAGACCATCCAGAGTTGCAGAGGGTAGAACGAGCTGAAGATGCACACAGAAAACAAGATAAATTATTATTTTCATCAGTAGATATTCAACAGTCTTGGTTTAGACTGTTGTTAATAAAACATTTGTGTGTCTCTATGATCTGAATAACAATATGGGCCTGATCTACTAAGATCCAAAATAATGAGTGCTAAATGGAGTGTGCAAGCTACAAAATTGCACGTGTTATTAGTGGTAGTGTTGCAGGTGATCTACTATCACTGCATGCACAATTGATAGCAGGAGCAAAAGTGGTGTGGACTGTCCTCTTTTAAAGTGGATTTGCTTGTGTTACCAACTGTCACCATGGAGAGTTTGGGAGAGCAGAGAGGCTGTAAATGAAAAATGAAGTTTGATTTTAAGGTATAGTGGAGATGAAGACGTCTAATATCCCGCATTTCAACATCGATAATTACACCATTCTATTTATTTTAAATCTTCGGAAAAAACAAACAAACAATAATCTGATAGAAGATGGAGATAATAACATGCAAACTAAAATGAAATCAGTAATTAATGTTTTTTAAAAATCTATAAACTTACTCAATGACGTGTTTCTGCTCTCCTCACCATCTATGAGTTCAGGGACTAGATCTTCAGGCAGCTCCTGCTCTTCCTCTTTGACCATCATCCTCATCATCTCCTCCTGAGGCTCTGAAACATCTACAGCAGAGTCACAGACACACCCAGACAACGTTAGCTTGTTCTGAAGGAGCATTTTTAATGTCCCAGAGTTTAATGGAGCATATTAAAGTTTATGATGAATCTACAAACTCACAAACGTGCTGTGATCCTGCCTGATTGAGACAGAAAACATGATCATGATTATGAGGTGAATATCAATAAAATCAAATTTATTACTCTAGTCGTTCATTGATACAGTAATATATGACAAATCAAATATCTGATGAAATTGAAACTTTATGAGAGGGAAAAAAATCTGATTTATTACAAAACAACATTGCTGAATAACTAAAAAAATAACAAAGAAATATTTTAAGAATATTCAGCAACACATATGATAAATTATCAATAACTGCAAAACCCATATGTTGCATTCCAGTCAAATTTGAAGTTTTATTTCTAAAAATTGTGGATAATTTGTTTAGAATGATCTGCGATTCCATGACTTTGTTTAAAAACAGGATTGGAACACACAAAGGAAAATGAATAGATACAATTTTGTAAGTTTTATTCAACTTTTGTACACTCTTAATGTTCCTGGTCAAAAATGGGCAATCATTAGAAATTAATCAGGCAGATGACAATTAAAGGTTAGGAGGTGAGGGACAAGGAAAATGACAATGAGGTGGAAAAGGTTATAGTAACCACTGTGGTAAACATGACCAGCTTGAAGGGCAAAAGATTTACAAAGACAGTTGGAAGCAGTTGCCCAGACAGACATGAACGCATTCATAGGTCTCTTGATTCGGGCTGGTGTGTACATATCCAACACTTTATGGGATGTGGAGTTTGGTCAGACAACTTTTTTGGGCCACCATGTCCCTCCAAAAATTCCACATTCTAATTGGTGATTCACTTTGACCAGGCAATCGTCAACAAGACAAGTGATCAGCAAAGTTTGGATTTAAGTGGGCCGAGCGTTTCTCTTTTTTGGAGATTATTTGCTACAAGCAAGAAAAATGACAAGAGAAAGACTTTTGGTTTGTGACCAATAAGAGATGTAAAAAAAAAGAAGCAAGAAAAAACACTCCTGAAGTTTGAGTCAACACTACACCACATTTTGGAAATCTGATATATACCTCTGCCATGGAGGTTTTGTGATCATCAGTGCATGTATGTGTTTGTTTGTTTGTTTGTTCGCCAGATTACGCAAAAACTGCGGGTTTGACTTTGTGGAACTTTTGAGGTGATGCTGGTAATGACCCAACTTAAAAATGATCATCTTTTGGTGGTGATACAGATAATGCAATTAGCGAACAACTGTTTTTGCTGAATAACTGTCTAACTTATGATATCAACATGGTTCTGAGTGCAAAGTGTGGATTTTATCATATCATCAATCATATTATGATGGTAACTTTATCATGGAACTATTTCTTATAGATGTAACTAATATGTGAGCTACCTTGGCAGAGGTTTGTGCTCTCAGAGGGCTTTCTTGTTTTTGTTATATCATTGGCCTTCTTAGTTGTATGTTAATGTATTTAGACTACAATCTTGGAATATTGTGACCATGTCAAGTGCAGTTTAAAGGTGCTATGAGGAGAATCTATTACCGGCGACATAAAGACTCTGCCACCCATGAGCACGCGCAGCGACTGTCGTAATGCTGCGTTCCAGTAACCTCAGAACTGGGAGTGGCATCATCTCCGACTTATCGGCGTTCCAGTTGAAGTCTGAAAAAACATGCCGATCTACCAGGCTATTGTTAGCTGTTGTTAGCACGCCCTGTGTTGTTGTTCACAAATATCACATGAAGAATGTGATTATCACGATGGCAGCATTTTTGTAAATATAAGTCTAACAATACTATGTATACAGCTGATCTAGAGCAACACACCCCAGTCAGAAGTGCAAATAAATTGATTATTACAGGAGCTAAATCACTGTTCACACTGGGGGCATCCATCTTCCATTGTCAACTCGGAGGTGGTGAGGTTTCACCGAGTTCCCAGTAGGAAATTCCAACTTCGGGGGACGTTCCAGTTGCAGTTTCCTACTTGGAACTCATTAATTCCTACTTCTGACTACAACTGGAATGCACCAAAAGACGTGACCCAATGTATGTAGTGGTAGTTTTTGATGTGTGACAACAAGCAATTTTTGGAAAACTTAGTATTGTAGTTTTGTAGCCAGCTCTATATCTCTCCTTACAGCTCGGTGCTCTAAGACGTGTCTGAATAATATAAATTTGCTCTAGTTTTAATTGTCTTGTTCCTGAAGTTGAGTATCCAGGCCAGTCCAGACCTGTCTAACCCGACCATGAAGCTAAGGAATAGCATTTATAGATAACCTATTTTGATGCTATAAAACTCATCTTAAAGTGTGGATTTCCATCAGGCAAATATCTAAAAGTGAGACTTTTTTGTAATTACTTAGAAACTCCTCACAGCCCCTTTAAGGTTAATTTCTTTTGTACACAATTAAAATACTCATGGTCACTTTTGAGCGACAAGACAGCTGGTGTTACTTTTTGTGACTTAATGAAAAAAAAAATCAAAGCAAATGTCCTTGATAATGTTGACCCGCAGTACACTGCTACAAACAGTATATCATCTGTCATTTGATTATTTCTTATACTCAAAATAATCAAAATCTGTATTTTTAGAACTCACTTTCAAATGAATAAGATCAGATCAATGAGGAAAACAGGCCAATTAAATCAAATAGATGCTCAATACTTGAAATACTCACTAAAACAAAATGATTGGGATTAATATGTTTTTTTATGTTTAACTTTAGTTGAATGGTAACTTCTAACCAGGAACATAAAGTTGTTTAACACGTAATGAACATAAAATGAGAGATAATAAAGTATAAAAAAAATCACAAAGACCAGTTAATGTCAGAAATTTCTCTGAATCAATGTTAATATAAAAAGAAAAAATCACTGATTCTGGTGTAATTGATTCAGTGGCTAAAAAGAGATAAATTAAGATATGGATAACATATTTTGTGTAAAAATTTGGACGCTCTTGCATATAATAATAATACTAATATATGTGTATGTATATATATCTGTGTATATATCTGTATTTCATATGTGTGTACAGTTTGTGTAATTTCATGCCCTCAGTACTGACCTGCAGGCAGATTCTCTTTCTCAGCTGGAGCTGCAGAGAAAAAAAAAACATTTAGAGATATTGTGTGTCTGTTTGTGTGTATATCTTTGTTTTTGTGTACATTGGCTCTAATTTTGTAGACCAGGCACAGTCGCAGGCGCACCTGCCCTACGCCGGCTTTCGCAGCGGGGAGAGCAAGTTTCCTGCAGTGCCAAGAGGCGTAGAGGAGCACATCCACGCCTCCATCCCTGCCCCTCTACAAAAGTGCCAGAGAGGGAGGAGAAAATGTGTGAGTGGGTTTAATACAGAGTGTTGTCTTCACCAATCAAATGACCGCCTCTCCTTGCCTTTAAAAGCGCTGTGGCCGAGGTGCAGCATCTGATTGGTCTGAATGATCCCCGGTAGCAGTGACTGTCAGAGCCGCTGTTCCTTCAGCAGCTGGGGGAACGGACTGGCCATCGGGGCGCGCATCTGAGGTCACAAAGCACATAACCGTGTGGGCCAGCTCCCAGGACAGATGTAATCTGTTCCTTTGTCATTAATAGGAGTAAAAAATTAAGAGACAGTTACACAGCAGCTGGCTTATCCATTCATAATACTTGTGATCTACCTGCACTCCTGGTTTGTCATCACCAAATAGCAGAGCCTTTAGTGATAAACTGTATACTCTCCCGGTGTCTCCGCCTCATCCTCTTCGCAATTATGTACTCCATCTTTTTAGATCACGTTAAAAAAAAATAAAGACTATAACAAAAAAATATGGGAAATTACAGGTAAATCCTGAGTGACATCCATTTGTTTTCTCTTTTTTTCTCCGTCTTTTCTTTGAATTTAATGAAATAAGAGAGGCCAGGTATACAGGTACATTTCAAAAATTAAAATATTATGAAAAAGTTCAATATTTTTCATCACTCATTTCAGAATATATGATATATGATATAGATTCATTACAGATAGAGTGAAACATTTCAAACATTTTTTACTTGAAATTTTGGTAATTCTGAAATGAGTGATAACAAATATTGAACTTTTTTATGATACTCTAATTTTTTGAGATGAACCTGTATACTCAGTATCAGATGTTAAGGCTGTTGATTGTTGACTTGTAAGATGTGCATCAAACTTCCAGCTGCTGTCAGGTTAAGTTTCCATTATAACAAACGATTTGATTCGACATCAGATGTGACGGGACAGTTAATATAGATACAAATGTATCTGCTGGTTCAGACAGTTATATTAAATAGTGATTGCTGTGATTGTTTATTACATTAAAATGTGCCTGACACTCTGGAAACCTGCCTCTGAGACTTTGTTGACGTGTGCGCCTGTCACCAAATTACAGCTGCAGAGAGTGCGCTTCACCTGCGCCAAGAATAGACCAGGTTGGAACTGGCGAGCCTTCAGCGCACTTCCTGCACTGTTTTCGGCAAGAAATTGTCACTGCGGCAACCTGAATCTGTTGGCACCTCCCCCTGGTGCGCCGTCACACCCACCTCTGAGCAGATGGTCTACCAAATTGTCAAATTGGCACCGTACGGTGGTGCGTCAAACGAGATTTACCCTGCGCAGGGTGCGCCAGGCTTGCTCCCCCTGCGCTGCACCACAAAATTAGGGCCCTATGTGTGTGTTACTTACCTGCAGATGCAGCACACAGCAGGATGCAGAGGACCAGCACAGGTGTCATGGTGATGATCAGCTGATTGTTGTTGTCAGAGTATCTTCAGTCTCACCTTCCAGGTAACTCTGATCTGATGGAGGCGATGAAGCCTCTGATATACTCAGACTGGAGGCTGGAGTGGGCGGAGCCTCTGCAGGGTCACCACACTGACCTGATTGTGTCGGCATGTGAACTTTATCAGACTTGTCCTTATCTAATTTGATAGATGGTTAAAACAAACAGTGATGCCAAACAGACTGAAGTTTGATCCTTGTTATTTTTAGGACACAAACAGATTAAAGTCATGGGGCTCTAATTTTGTGGCGCAGCGCAGGGGGTGCAAGCCTGGCACACCCACCAGTGTTAATTTAGTGCGATTGCACTGCGTCTTTGCCAATTGAAAATTTGGTAGAACGTCTGCGCAGAGATGGGTGTGGCCAGAAAGAGGTAACAGAAAGTGACAATCGCAGCTGTAATTTGGTGACAGCACCATCTTTACCATATGTCACCAAACCCTCAGAAAACGGAGTTTCCAGTGTCATTAAGGAAACATTTTAATGGTAATAAAACTATATCACAGCAATCTCTCATTTCAAGTAGCAACTGTCTGAAAAAAGGAGACAGACGGAACTGGTTTCCAAAGAAAAACTGAGACAATAAATGTACATGTCACTCCATTGTTATGCACATCCAGGGTTCTATTTTAGTCTTTATTTTTTAAACGGTCCTGAAATTGTGAGAGGATGAGGCAGAAGCACCGTGGCCTCAGATGTGCTGATGGCGAATCCATTCGTGGCCTGCTGAACTCCTGACCGTCTCAAGCTCCTAACACCGTGCTCGGATGGCCCAGTCTCCCAGCTGCTGAATGACAGCAGCTCTGACCGTCTCAAGCAGCAGGGATCATTCAGAACAATCAGACGCCGCGCCTCGGCTGCAGCGCATTTAAAGGCGAGGAGAGGCGCTCATTTGATTGGTGGAGACAACTCTCGGCTGTGGAAAACCCACGCAAGTCTATTCTCCTCCCTCTCTGACATTTGCGCGGAGAGGCAGAGACGTGGGCGTGGACGCACTCCTCTGTGCCCCTCTGCGCCTTGAGTGCGCCTCTCTTGGCACTGCAGGAAACATGCAAAGTGCGTCAGTCACACCCTGTCCACGCGGCGACAGCCGGCGCAGGGCAGGTTTGTCGAAAACAATATAGAAATTAATTAGAAGCGTTATTAAAACTCGGCGTAGGCTTATTTGACTCTCCATCATCTCTGGTTCAAACAAACGGTACTCTCGGCGCTTCCAGATTCCAACTGAAAGCATAACGCTGCACGCGCTTTAGCCCTTGTCGTCATGGAAACACGACGCTCTCAAAATACTGCGGCGTTTGGTCCTGAGTGACAAAAAGCAGATGTGAAAGAAACCGCACTAACTTCAAAATGGCAACAAAGTATCATTTTAACATTCCAAGCCGCACCAGGGTGCGCACTATCAGGTGTGAAAACACCCTAACTCATGGCCTAGAGTGGGCAGTGCTCATGCACGTGCTAACATTCACATGCACTAAAACAACAAGGTCACTGTGCCATGTTGTGGCATGTCATGGCACAAGGAAGAGGTGACGAGATGAAGGTCCAGGAAATTTTCAAGGGACCTGTTTAAGTTTAGAAAATGGGTTCTCTTTACCCATTCTTTTTGTCAAGAAAATGTGATTGATGGCGTTGGGAGACCAGCTGATCAGTTTCATGATTTTAGATTCCAAAAAGAAATGCAGAGAGATGCTGAAATAGTACAGGAAGATAAAAAAAAGTTCAGACTGTAGAAAATTCTTCAGATTGTTCACAAGCAAAGGAAAATTAAGTTACACACTCATGCTGCTTAAACATTTACTTTTCTATTTTTCACTTATTAAGTCAGTTCAGTATTTGCACAGCTGATGTATTTGCACTGAAGTGAATGAGAATATACCTGCAAAAAAATAGTAAACAGAAAAAACAGTGTGTAGAAAAAATGTGCAGAAAAAATATAAAGCAAAAAAGTGGAAGGAAAATGGCAACGTTTTATTGATTATTTTTATGGTAAGGTTCTGTTTGTTATAAAAGTGACCCATACATTTATTCAAATTAAATTCATGGTCCATAATGAACTGCTCAACTGCCTTTAACTCACTCTGAGCACGTGCAGACTAAAACAACAGGAACTTCACTGTTAGTAAATAAAATGTTTAATATTTCCTTATTGCTGTGTTGATAAAGACACAGAGTTGTTGTCATTTACAGTCATTATACTCCCACAGCAGGACAGCAATGGGGGCTGGCCTAGAGTGGGCAGTGCCCATGCACGTGCCATAATTCACATGCACTAAAACAACAAGGTCAATTGTTGTTTTAGTGGCCGCTAAAAGGCCACGAAAATTTACTGTTGGGTTACTGATATTTATCCACATATTTGAACGGTTATTTGAATGTCGAATATAAAGTGACAGCCCTCGTAGTCATCATTACAGCTTCGATTTTAGCAGGAGGCAGGAGAAGTGCCTCCTCTACACTGTTTGCTCTGTTCTGTTTGATTTATGGGTCTGTCTGTACATGCAGTCTGTTGGGTGGCATAAAGGGGTTTTGCCATCTCCTTAGCTTTCTTTTTGCTTCTGAGAAGCATTTGTAATGCATTACTTCTATTCTGTTGAAGCTTTGTTATTACCTTGTGGCAATTAAAAAAAAAGGTTGAATCTTTTAATATCTTGTAAAGTCTTTATTTTTTACACAAAATTACATGTTGTAGTATCAATAATAGTATCAAAAAGTATCGATACCAATAAGGAGTATCGGTATCTGTATTGGTATTGATAAAATCATAAGAATATACATCCCTAATCACAACCACAACTAAAGGAATACTGCAATCATAAAATTAACATGACAATCTGTATTTAAAGTTAACAGACAGTAAACAAATATTAAAAGAGACAGACAGCAGAGTTTCAGTCCTCCAGGTCAATAACAGCTACTACTCCTCTTGGAACAGATGAAGGTTTTGTTTTGTGAACAGTCGTTCTCTAACAAACCAGCTGAAACAAAAACAGAAAAGAGCCGGATTAATAAGAAATCATCATCTATGTATTCTGCATACATACCTGGACATGAGAGCAAACACGCTAAATAGACTGGAGGTGCTATTGTGCTAATTAGACAAACACAATGTGCACTACACCCTGTTAATAGATCAATTATGCATGCTATCAAGTTTAAACATGTTTTAACCTCCTGACTACCAGAAAAAAAATAGTGTCCAATCACAATTTTCTTAAAATCCCCCAATCTTTGTGAGGTTATTAGACTACCGAAAACATTTTATTTCATTTTTTTTTATTTTTTATTTTTCAGATATCATGTGTCCACTACAGTGGACTTTGGAACACCATACATATGAAACGGGACCCTGATGGCAATTAGTTAGTGCCACAGAAAATACTGAAAAGTCAACATAGGAATAAATTGAAAATCAACATAACTGTCCTCAGCACCTTTTTGTGTTTTTTTTTTTTTTTTTGTTTGTTGTGCTTATTTGATTCTTGATTTTTGATTTTGCTCATCGATGCACAATTTTCCTGTTTGAGGCAGACTCAGACATCCTTGTCTCACTTTGGCCAAGAGGGGCCTGATTCTTCACAAGAGATGGTTTCTTTTTTCATTGTCTGAAACATCAAGGTTGTTGACAATCTTCATGGAATTTCTTAGCTTGTAAAACCAGTTTCTGGTCATGGGTTCTTCCTCAATCTGAACTCTGGTATTTGAAGCCCAATACATTTGAATGTTTGGATATCCTAGACATTCCATGTAAACAGAATTCCCAAAGTATGTCTTAAGTTCTTCAGGAGTGGTATTTGGTGTTGCTCCAGACACAATGACTTCACACTGATTTGTGCAAGGGGTCATTCTTTCAAACATAGAGTCATCAATGTACTGCTTGAAATAAATAATCGTTCTGGGTCCAGTTTTCGCGTGTCATGGCATCATTGCTCTGAGCAAAGGGAGGATGTGCAAGTTGGAATTTGAATCTTAAGAAAAGCAATACAAGGAGAAAAACAAAATTAACATGAGTCTCAACTGTTAAAGAAAAGAAGTTATCCCTTTTTAAATACCAACTCAAGGTGTACTTTGGATTCTTGCTCCACAGTGGACATAGACTGGACTTATGGTGCATTCCAGTTGTAGTCGGAAGTTTGAATTTCCAAGTTAAGAGTAGGAAACTGCAACTGGAAGTTCCTATCGGGAACTTGGGGGAACCTCGCCACCCCCGAGTTGACAATGGAAGATGGATGCCCCCAGTGTGAACAGTTATTTAGCTCCTGTAATAATCCATTTATTTGCACTTCTGGCTGGGGTGTGTCGCTCTAGATCAGCTGTATACATCGTATTGTTAGACTTATATTTACAAAAATGCTGCCATAGTGATAATCATAGATCGGCATGTTCTTTTCCGACTTTGTAACTGAAACGGCGATAAGTCGGAGATGATGTCACTCCCAGTTCCCTCTTCCCAGTTCCAAGGTTAATGGAACACAGCATTAGAAGTGGACAGTTCTGTTTGATCTGGCTCTACTGCATCTGCTTGCCCTGCCTGAATTTCATCCTCAGAGCTTTATAGGGCTGGGTATCAATTCAGATTTTCGAAATTTGTTCAGTCTGGGTTATCTCAGTAAAAATAATGCTGTAAATGACTTTTTTAACTTGATACATTATTAAAACTGTTTTTACATTAAGAACTGAACCCAAAGCAGTTACATTAATCACATATTAATGTTACATTGATGCATATTCTGCAAGTTACTTGTTTTTTGTCCAACTTGTCTTTTCTTTCATGCTTGTTAAATCTGAAATATATCCAAACGTCAACTTTTAAACTGTCCGGTGGTTTCCCTATAGTGCTACTCGCTTCCTCCATGTTTTGTTGACTGCTTGCAGTAAAATCTCTCCAGATTTTGTTCAGTGGAAAGCAGCGCTAAATGCAAGACTAGCAGAGATGATAACACAGGCTGCTTCTCTGCACATCCAATGAAGAAAAAACTACCCACGTTAAAAGATCGATCTTTGGATTGTATGGATCGATTATGAACCATTTAAAGGGAAATCGATTAAAATCGATTAAATTGATTTTTTTAACCCAGCCCTAGAGCTCTATGAATCATCTTCCTCTGCTTCTGCCTCAAACATTGCATCTTGATCTTCTTCATCAGACAACTCAATATCTGAGTTTCCATCAACAATTCCCAGTAAAATCCTCTCTGCTTCTGGGAATGACTCTCTTTCTTGATTGGACAAAAACAGAACAAAATGGAGAAAATAACTACAAATGTCCACTATGGAGGACATTTTTTAAACGCTTTCATTCTATGCCAAAACACACTTCAAATAAATCAGGCAATGTTTAAATTTGTTGATAAGACACTTATAAAAAATATGCCCCCAACAGTTAGAGTGAAAATTTGCTCAGTAAAAAGTATTATTGACTTACTTTTCTTCTTCCCATATAATGCGCTTGTACTGATGGACACCATTTTCCCACATTGAAAAGAGAAAGTTACCAAAACCCCACCCCTTAACATTTGGTATCATTGAAAGCCCTGAGTGTCCTCTGTAGATGACAAAAGGAGTTAATTCAGCAGTATGCAGTGAGTGGGAGATATCCAGCTTTCCAAATGTCCTGTACAGAGAACAAATTTGAACTACTGGTAGTCAGGAGGTTAATACTGGCAAAACTTTAGTAGATTGGACCCTTTGTGTGCCTTCATGATGGCAGGGGGTCTGGGGTAAAATAGGCAGCTGGTACTGTGTTGGACATTGGTGTCTGCTACTCTTGCTGAGGTGTGTCAGTGGGAGATCTGGTCTGAGTCTAGGTAGGTAAGATAGTGATCACTTTATCCTGATGTACACATGAGGTGAACAGGTTGTAGGGGGGTACAGTGGGTGGTAACTCTTGGTGGGTGTTTAGTTAGACAGACTGGAGTGTATGAAGAGACTGTGGGAAGGGTTGACTTACTGGTGGATGTTGATGAGCTAAATGAGGGGTTCACATTCTTTGCCTTGCCAGATCCTTTCCTAAGGTGCATCATCTGAAGAATCTGCCTGAAGAAGGAATAAGGAGAAGGGAAGATACCTTAAGTCTGGTAGATAGGAAAGAGAGGAGGGATGATAGGATGAACCTTTTACGTTAGCAGAGATAGTATGAGCTGTGAATAAGCCCAAGCCCAGACAGGGTGTGATACAAAATGCTGCAAAACCTGGGGGATGGGGCGTTGTTGCATATCCACGACAGATTTGGGGAGGAGTGGAAACTGCAACAGTGTTGGACAGAAGCAGTGGTGGTGCCAGTCTGAAAACTGGGGAAAGACCCAACATTACCAACAAGCCACAGATCAATAGCTAAATGATGTCTAGGATGTTGACAGACAGGTTATAATTTGTGCTGGAGAGGAGAGGTGTTCTGCCAGGATATCAGTGTGGTTATAGGAAAGGAAGAAACACCATGGATGTTGTAATTAGACTAGCTTCCTCTGATCTGTTTGGACCCAAGGAACATTATGATGTGGTTCATGTAAGAGCTCTGCTTAAGTGTGGGCGGGGTCTAACAGGTGAGAGGACTCACTGTTGGGGTTAATGTCCAGGAAGAGGCAGGAGTTATTGAAGACAATGTTCTTGGAGAACCATTCATCTGTAGAGAAACTCTTTCCTTCTGCCCACAGCCATCGATCCTGCAGAGACAAACAGTATGAGGATGAACACCTCCAGCTGATTATATGAACCTGTGGTCCACAATGTGGGGCCAGTGTTAATTTTGAATGTTTTTTTTTTTTTTTTAATTTAGATTACTTTTTAGTCATTTGCCTAAATTATCTTTTAGTGTCAGTCATAATTCAATACATTGGTCTCTAATTTCTTTTAATTTTAGTCTGATTTTACAAAAGTATTTGATTAAATTTTGCATTTTAGTTGTTGAAATCTGCTGTAAATTTAGTCGACTGAAATATGAGGTTTAAAGGGTAAGGACATTTTTTATGTGTCCTTGAATTTCTGAAGTTGTGTTGTGTACACTTTGACAAAATCAAACATCTACTAAGCCTTTATTGAATGTTAGTAAAGTCTGAATGTCTAAATGAACAGAAACAAATGTTCCTTTGTGTAAAATGCAGTCACCTTTATTTAGGCTACCTGGCAGAGCATCTCAGTTACAATACCAGAACTGACAACAAACAGTGAACCTGCTCTACATGAATATATCAAGTCATAAAGAGAGCAGCTCTGATTGGATCGCTCCACAACTTATCCCACCACCACCAAGCTAAGGCAGCTGTGATTGGATGTCCCTCTGAACTCATCCAACCTTTAACACAACCAAAGTAGCTGCGATTGGACTTTGCTGTGATAGATTCCGAACTTGTCTCTACTTCCTACATGACCAAATGAGGTCTGATTGGATTAAGTCTAGTTTTTATTTGTTGATGAAAATATCTGCTAATTTAGTTTGAGTTTTTGTCCATGTGCTCTTGTTTTCATTAAATACTGTCTAGTTTTCATCAGGGGAAAAAAGGTTGTTGATGAAAACTATGATGAAAATAATTAGCCAACAAAATTAACACTGTGTTTAGGTCCTGAGTTACTGCAGAAAAGCACTTTTTAACTTTTGAACAGTAATTACAAAAGTCACTTCAATAAAATGTTGGGATCTGTACTCCATGTGGGCCTGAGGAAAAAGGAGAGTAACTTTTCAAGACTGACGTGGAGTCTTTGACCACCATTAGGAGATGGTGCCACCACCCCCAGCTTTCCCCACTTAGGTGTGACTTTTAATTCAAACCCAAACTCTGCATGGACATTGGCCCCTGCCAGGTAAACCCTGCAGGGACCTCCCAGTGACATCATCAAGTACTTAAATCAAAGCCTGTGCTCCAATACTCTTTCCTAAAGGCATTTTTAGGCGTCTTGTCATACAGTAGAGAGCTCCTGGTTTCCTCGTGACTTGGCCGCCAAAAAAGGAGCACAAACAAACGTTTGTTTCTTTCTTTTTATCTTATCTTCAAAAGGCCACAGTCTTAACTTGCCGGATGAGCATATACTTTTTGTTTTATTTTTCCCTTCGTCTTCACTTCCCTTTTTACTCGACGGACCCAGAGTGCACAGTGGACACAGGGCAGTAGCAGACTCCCAAAGCAGAAATTCAGAGTGGACTCTTTTCCTTTTTCATCCCTTCCCGTCCAAACTCTGGATGGCCGGATCAACGAAAAGTGGACAAAAGGGGCTTATGTCTGGGCAGAGATAAATAGTTTAGCACATTTTTTTTATCTTTGTTTTTGTGAGACCTGTTTCAATTTGTGTTGCATCTTTTATTATCGGTCGTCCACCCGTGATCAGTTCATAAACAGAGTATCACTGGTTGAAGGACCAGTATCAGACCAGGTAGACTTTGGTTTACTGGCTCTGTTATTGTGTAGTGATACTGTAATTATTAACTCTGGGTCTGTCTCTTGTCTTTCTCTCTCTTTTCTCCCTCTCTATTTCCTTCACACACACACACACCTCCCTCACACCACACAGATATTATAGGTGCCATCCTGTGCGCACCTAAATTTTGAAAGGGTCACCTCAGTAGCACGTGAGGCTCAAAGTCCCCCCCCCCCCCCCCCCCCCCCTTCTTTGTTCATGTGGTGAGTCTCCATCTTGGCTCTAAAGAGGTCATAACACATCCCTTTGTCGCCATTTTGGTTCACGACACACCCTCTTAGCCACTCCCTCTCTTTCTCTCTCCTCCATTTTCACCTCCTTCACACACACCTCCTGGTTAATTAATTGTGATACTTGGTGGAGTCATAACAGTCAGTGCTTGGACTACATTCTTTGATTTTCACACCTTCTGAGACTAAATTCTGGTTTTGTCAATTTGGTAATCGTCCCTGGAGACAGGGTGGTGCCTCTCAAATATTGATTATAATCAATATTTATCAATTTTTAATAATTTCTTTGATAATTTTAATATTAACCCTATAAAGCCAATTGTATCATATTTGATGCATACTTTTATAATACCTCTATCTACTCAAAATGATCAACAAATTACAAAAAAAACATCTGAATACAATCAGATAAATGATAAAAATGTTCTCGAATGGATTATCAGTTGCCAAAAACACCTAATGTAGATACGAAAAATCTATATGTTGAATTTTATGGACATTTTGATATTTTTAGGATTAAGCAGAAAGTGAAACAAACATTTCAGTTCCAAAAAAATAGAATTTTCTGATTATAATCTATGGTCTTGGGCTTTAAAGGGTTAATAATTGATTTTAAATAAGTATTTATATATATAGCCTATAGCCAAATTGCTCCTACTAGCGCACAACAATGTTTAAAAAAAGCACATTTTAATACCATTGAACAGTTTCTTTGAGATGCACAAAGATCAGAGTAGATTTCACTTCTTCTCTCACCTGGGTGACACTATATAAAATGTAACAGAGCAGAATATTTTTTTCTGTATCAATTAGAGCATTTCCTGGGCAAAGCATAGGATTCACATTCAAATTATACGTTTATGACATAAAGAAAATGGAGATTGAAGTAAAAATTTTAAGTCACAGATCATTATATTCTATTTGGAGAAGGCTGGTCTCCACCTGCACACCTGTACCAGACTCACCTGCAGGTATAGCCCTCCTGACCAGGTGGACTCCTTAGTGAGCTTCTGCAGGAATTCAAACTCATCAGGGTCCACCGCTGAGGCCAGCTGAACTCCCTGACTGTAACAGAAGTCCTGTAGGAAACAAGGGGGCACAAGAAGACTGAGACAGACTGACCAAAACAAACCATCATGGACCTGCTAACCTGAGAGCACACCTGACAGACTTAACCCTTCAGTGTCATGATCGTTGTTTAACTTCAGTAAGGTTCCCTGTTTTGTTCTTGTTCTTTGTCTTGTCTTCATGTTTCCTGTTGTATTTTGAAAACTTACCTGTCTCTGTCTGTTTCCTCAGGTTTTGCCTCCTGTCCAGCATTGTCACACCTGCTCCCTGACTGTACTTTCCCAGCTGTGTCTCATCACCCCCAGTTACCTTGTATGTTTAACCCTTGTGTCTTCCCTTGTCTTGTTGACAGGTTGTTGTACATTCATGTCACTCTCTATCATTAAATTCAAAGTCACAGTTCTGATCATGACCACCTTTGATTGGTTCTCACCTTTTGTCTTGTGCTGTTTTGGATACCTCTGTCTGGATTTGCCTGCCCTTTTTGTGAACCGATCTCTGCCTAGTCCAACTACCACCTTTGTGTACTGAACCTGCACTGTAAAAAAGACCCTGTTTCAGACTCTTGGACTCTGGTCATCTGCTTTAGAGTGTCCTGTGCCTGTTGTTAATGACATTAAGGGCCTTGTAAATTATCAGTCACACTTACACTGCCCAGCAGAGCATGGGCTTTAAGAAGATAGCTTTAAAAATATTTGATGATTTTGAACTTTTTAGGCTTGGTTTAAAGGTGCTATGAGGAGAATCTATTTCCGGCGACATAAAGACTCTGTTACCCATGAGCACGCACGCAGACTGTCGTAAAGACGTGACTGAAGCCAAAGAGTGTGTTTGTTGTGATGCTAATGAATGCAGCTCAGACCTTCCTCAGAACTCTGCATTGCTTTACAACTTCTTTTTTCAACAACTTACAGGATGCAAAGCCACGAGGTAATGTATCTCTTTCTAGTTTCGTTAGTGGTAGTTTTTGATGTGTGACAAGCAACTTTTGGAAAACTTAGTATCGTAGTTTTGTAGCCAGCTATATATCTCTACTTACAGCCCGGTGCTCTTAGACGTGTCTGAATAATATAAATTTGCTCTAGTTTTAATTGTCTTGTTCCTGAAGTTGAGTATCCAGGCCAGTCCAGCCCTGTCCGACCCGACCGTGAAGCTAAGAAATAGCATTTATAGATAACCTATTTTGATGCTATAAAACTCATCTTAAAGTGTGTGTTTCCATCAGGCATATATCTAAAAGTGAGATTTTTTTGTAATTACTTTGAAACTCCTCACAGCATCTTTAAACAACCAAAATTAGTCAAAATCAACATGAATAAAAATATATCCAGTTTATAGTTTTAGTTTAAAGAAATATATAATTTAAAATATATATACTTTAATGTAGATTTTAGCAGCAATCATTTGCAGGAACATCAATTTTTATGTATTAATATTTGTGCAGTATCAAACACTCTCACTCTCCTGTAGTTAAACTGATGCCATCTGGCTTAGAGTGCTGGTGGCACCCAGATGTAATGAAATGCATGTATAATGCTGTACAGACAGTGAGATCAAAAATGGCAGTTTGAAAGGGTTTCACACATTTCTTGAGCTGAAAAGTTAAAGCATAACACACTATAAAACAGTCTTTACCATCGCGTCAAACCAACTCAACATTTCAGGAAAGAACTTGTAGCAGGTACTTCTTTCTGGAAACCATCCATCAGGGCAGGAACTAAAACAAGCTGAAGAAAATGATAAAAACAGAAAACAACATCAAAAGATTTATTTCTTTATAAGTGCTCTTGGCTCTTGAGCTGGTGTAAATTAAAAATATATAAATATGTAGATGACCTGTGACAAAATAATAGCTTACTTGTTGAGGTTAAAA
Source organism: Scarus forsteni (assembly GCA_036419115.1). NCBI lineage: Eukaryota > Metazoa > Chordata > Actinopteri > Labriformes > Labridae > Scarus > Scarus forsteni. Next base: position 543,637 of record JAZDUH010000316.1, read on the forward strand.
TCATTAAAAGATTTACAACATGGCAGCTCCTCTAAAGTGAGGCTAAAAAAATCATAAACTTTAGAAAAAAACACGTGGACTGAAATCAGCAGCTAGCAGTGAACTACAGAGGTCACTTATTGTAAACTTACAGAGGGCAAACACACAACACTTTAAATACAACACCCAGAGTGTGTTTGGTACTGACCTGCAGGTGGACTCTCTTTTACAGCTCTGTGTGTGCGTGTGTGTGTGTGTGTGTGTGTTTGTGTATATGTGTGTGTGTGTTTTACCTGCAGATGCAGCACACAGCAGGATGCAGAGGACCAGCACAGGTGTCATGGTGATGATCAGCTGATTGTTGTTGTCAGAGTATCTTCAGTCTCACCTTCCAGGTAACTCTGATCTGATGGAGGTGATGAAGCCTCTGATATACTCAGACTGGAGGCTGGAGTGGGTGGAGCCTCACCACATTGACCTGATTAGTGTTGGCATGTGAACTTTATCAGACTTGTCCTTCACACCGACCACGTAGCTGAGTGTTGATCATAGCTTCAGATGATGGAAACAAACAAGAACACTGAGCACGGCTGAAGTTTGATTCTTGACTTTTTTTAGGACACAAACAGACAGAAATGTTTCAACCACCTATCAAACAGACTAGTGGGGTGCTGGTTTGGCAGAGTGGTTAGCAACCAGGCACCCCATGTACTTGCTTCTGCCACTCCAGGTTCAAATCCCGCCTGTGACCAATTTGCAGCGTGTCTTCCCCTACTCCCTCATCCTCTTTCACAAGCCTATCCACTGTCTATCTGCTATCAATAAAGGCATAAAATGCCCAAAAATACATTAAAAGTAAACATACGAAAGCTGTGATACATTCTTCTTATGTGAACTCATTTGATATTTACAACAGTTTTCATCCATTAGAATCATGAAAATCATCTCAGGAGTGTGGATATTACACCTCTGAGACAGCAGGTCTACAGTTACAAACACTATTATATGGATTTATTTTATTATTTAAATAAGAGTGAAAACAAATGTCACAAAATGAAGTTTTACACAAAGCCAAATTTGATACAGTAAAAATATCTAAAGCTGCAGTCTGGAGTTATTATTGTGCCAGTATGTTGAACGCGAAAATGTGTATATTGAGCGAGCGAACTGTGTATCTTGAGCCAGCGATGGGTGATTTTGAGCACAATAAATATACTTAAACAAACAAAAATATATTCTGTGCTGAATCAGTGTATTTGCTCATTCAGTTTCACTCATATGTCCTCTCACAAACTCTAACTTGGTGCTCAAAGAGGCGTGCTGCGTGCTCTCAGTCCTCCTCTCTCTCACGGAACCTCAACCCCTTCCCTCTGCGCGCTCAGTTCGTCCTCTCGCTCGCTCAGCTTGGAAAACACGTCACAAATGTGCCACATCAAACTACATTCTGATTGGCTATTAGCTCTCCAATTAGATTGCTTGTTAGATTGTATTGAACCGGAAGTGGAATCAAGAAGAAGACTCGAAAGGTAGCGACATTTCAATGCAGTGATTTGCGCGGACAGTTTTGAAAACAAGTTACGGTAGGTATTTTTATTACTTTTTTTTATTATTATCACCATTGTTATATCATTAAAGATATACCGTGTTAGTTGTGTGTACTGTAGTGCTATAATGTAGGGGTTGTGTTGTTTGGATTCACATTATATCCACTTATCTTCAGACGTTAATGTTAGCTGTTGTGTGACTAAAATCGACAGGAGAAGAAGAGAGCATACAGCCCCCCACTACGACACTCATGAAGCCACCCATCCACCCAAAATGACTGAAAATTCTGATACGCCACAGCGTCCGGTGAGTCATAGCTACATTTAAATTTGTGTGATGTTAGGACATTATTTACGATGTGTTTACTGTGTGTTTGACTACAACTCCTATCCGATAGTTTCAGATATATGTATCGCTATCTGGCGACTTTTTGTTTTAATTGAAGAAAAACATATAAAAATAGCTTTAAGTATACACGAAAAAAATAAAATAATATATTAGCTAAGGGTACACAATATTAAATAAAAACGTTATAATGATTACAAATATTTCTTTTCAATGAAACAATGAAATCAATTTGATTGCTTTATTTTATAGTTGAGTGTCCAACTGTCCATGCCATACAGCACATACCTTTTACCCAAGAGCATACTCCTCATCCGACCCCAGCTGAAGACACCAGGGAGCCCAAAGCTGTCATGATGCTCAGTAGTTTTCTGTTAAAAATGTAGGCTATAAATGAGAGACGAATTCAGTGTGGATAGAGCATGTGATGTAACACAATGCATTTGAAACAGTTGGATGCATCATTCAGTTAAGACACAGTGTAATGCAGCATTAGTTGGAAAAGTAACTGTAATCTAATTACTGTTTTAGGAATCGTAATCCCTTACTTTAATTTTTACTTGAAAAAAGTAATCATATTGCTGTAATGCGTTAGTGTCCATCAGTGATGAAGAGACATGACTGAGTCCTTCTTCCTTGCTAATCTGAGCTCTTTCTGTCCAGCAGGACATGCTGAGACAGCAGTTGATGGAGGGACTGCTGAACAAACTGCAATCTGCCATAAACCAGCAACCACTTAATTTGGATTATTTACAGTTTGTGACTCGCCATGAACTCATTTTGTTTGACTCATTTTCTGAGCAGATCGGCGGTGTATCAGAAATTAGAGACGCTTTAAAAAATCTCCATGATGCTGTCCAGTTGGAAATAGATGTTAACTCTACACCCATTGTGGAACAAGAAGTGCAAGTTGGTCCAAGAGCTGGTCAACCAAAAATTGTAGTCGAGCAAGAAAAACTTAAGTATCTTCTGGACACACATCTGCCAGTCTCCTGCATTGCAAAATGCCTTGGTGTTTCAAGAAGAACACTCTACAGAAGAATGCAGGAATTTGGTTTCTCTGTAAGAGGATCATACAGCACAATGACTGATGAAGAACTTGACACCATAATTTCAGGTATTAAACGTCAGATGCCAAATTCTGGTTATCGTATCGTTCAAGGACATCTGGCTTCAATAGGTCACCGCATTCAGTGGTCAAGAATGATGGCCTCCATGCATCGTGTTGATGCTGCAGGGATCTTTTCACGGCTCAAAGAACTTGGATGTGTTGTGCGAAGAAGTTACAGTGTGCGAGGTCCTCTATCTTTGGTCCACATTGACACTAATCACAAACTCATACGGTAGAGTAAAATAGACTGTTAATGCAATAATCTACTTATTGAATATTGGGAGTAGGTGGAATGTCATATGCAAAACATAAAAGCAGTCATAGTTATATTGTATTTTTTCCAATTTGAACAGGTACAATGTTGTAATCTTCGGTGGAGTTGATGGGTACTCAAGAAAGGTAATTTACGTCATTGTTCCTACAGCCAGTTATTTAAGTATTACTATGCAGAATGATGTCTGTTCAGTTTGTCAGTGGAGGGATGTTTTCAGATCTACTGACAGTGTTTCTTTCTCCGTGCCCACTGAAAATAATATGTAGAAACATTAAGCCCCCAAACACTGGCCGCATTTTTCTGAAATGAAACATTTGCTTATACATAGATTCTGGAATTTTTCAGGAGTGAAAAGAAGTAGATGTGATTTTGAGGAGATAATTGTGAAGCAAATTCCTTTTATTTTTGTATTGTGGACCAAAAACATTTGGGTTTGACATCAAACGAAGAATATGAGACACAAGATCAGCATTTCAGCTTTTATTTCCAGGTATTAACACCTGAATCTGCTTCACAACTTATGTGATATCATTATTGGTAATGGATCACCAATTGTTTAGGCGAGCAAAAGTACTGGATAGACTTAAAACAAATTAAATTGAATAAGACTCAGTATTTAGTTGCAAATCCTTTGCATGTAATAAATGCATCGAGCCTGTGACCCATTGACATCACAAAACTTTTTCATTCTTCTTTTGTGATACTTTTCCAAGCTTGTTTGTTTTGGGGTGCTACTCCCTTCAGTCCCCTCTTAACCCTTGTGGGTTGCTTTAACTTACAACCATTTGAGGTTAGATGAGGACATTAATGTCCTCTCCCAAAGCTGCTATAAAAACATGACAAATAAATATATTTAACTTTTTTTCCTCAAATCATTCAGTCAACTTCAGTTCTAATGAAAAAAACAAATATGTAATTATTTTATTTTAACCCAACCTGGATACGTGATGAAAGAATATTAATGAAAAAAAAAACAACAAAAAGTGAGTTATTACCAATATTATCAATGTTGAAGGGCTGAGGATTTTTTTTCATAGATCAGGCCTAAATATTCTTAAGATGAGTAACAAAATTGATTTTCATGCATTGATACTTTTTTTTGCAGTGCCCAATTCATAATTTACTACCCATTAGTAGTAGTCATTAATGTCCTCACCCAAAGCTGCTCTAAAAACACAACAGATTAGTGTTTTTATTTACTCAAATCATTCCCATAACTTCAGTTCTAATCAACAATACCAAATATTTAATTATTTTATTTTAACCCTTTAAATGCTAATTGAAATACATTATGGATAAATAATGTATAAAACTCTTTTAACTCTTTAAATGCCAGCTTGATTAAATTATGTACGAATTTTAATGAAAAAATACACAAAAAGTGAGTTATTACCAATATTATCAATGTTGAAGGGCTGAGGATTTTTTTTCAAAGATCAGGATTAAATATACTTAAGATGAATAGCAAAATTGATTTTCATGCATTGTTAAATTTTTTGCAGTGCCCAATTCATAATTTACTACCCTTCAGTAGTGGTCATTATTGTCCTCTCCCAAAGCTGCTATAAAAACATAACAGATTAGTGTTTTTTTTTAGTTTTTTTCTCAAATCATTTCTTCAACTTCACTTCTAATCAAAATACCAAATATTTAATTATTTATTTTATTTTAACCCTTTAAATGCTAATTGAAATACATTATGGATAAATAATGTATAAAACAATGGTCATTCTTTGTGATAAAAACAATGAAAATACTCTAACATTGCTGTTGTCCACTTTCCCTAAAACAATTTTAAAATCATCATTGTATTTGTCAATTTGAGCATTTATCCTCCATGTTTCAACTATTTTGTGAACAACAATCAACACTCAGAATCAGCTGGACATAGAAGACACAGACAGTATGAAGAGGGGATGGAGAGGTCAACACCGAAGTACATTTTTTCCTGTTGTAGCTCTATGCATCGTCTGTGACTCTGTGTGTGTCTGAGGTGGAGGGACTGACCTTTGCCTGACCTTACTGTAGAACTTTTAATGTCTGATAACATGTCTTTACCAAACTTTCACACTCAAACATACATGCACCCTCTAAAGTGAATCAAAGTGTGGGCCCTGCTCTGCTCCTCACAGAGCTCACTGTGAAGTCAACACAAACAGTTAGTGAGTTTACTCAGTTACAGGCTGCTGTCCTGTCAGAACCAAAGTTATATCTATATGTCTTTGATATACTGGGCCCAGTATTTCAAACATAATCCACCAGGATTAATCCTGGTGGATTGAATTAAACCCAGATCTGATCCAAAATTGGGTATTTCAAACAGCATTTAATCTTGATCATTTAAATCCAGATTTGGAAATCCGATCCTGCCTTTAATCCAGATTTGAGCCTGTATTGGGTATTTCAAAACTTCAGTCCCAAATCTGGATCAGTTTTATCCTGAAAAACAGCATTAAATTAACCCCACCTCAGGGTAGGATCAGAGTGTGATCCCATGTATTAGTTCCACATATACTCATCGATAGATAGCTTTTACTTGCATTTCTCACAATCATTAGTATAAAAAGATATTTTTAATAAATTAAACCTCTTCATGTACAGTTTTTTTTATCGAACAGAAAAAAAATCCGAATTTCACAATTGTCAGAAAAGTCATTCAAACAACAAAAATTTCCTCAACCCAAAATTGTAACACCTAAACTCAAAGTTTTCACACTACTTTTCCATTTGCTTTTCCAGTAATTGTATTTTTAACTTGATGTGTTTTTGCTGAAGCATGGTAAGTTTTATTTGTTCCTTAGGAAGTAGAATTTGCTGGTGTGCTCGATCAGTTTCCATCTTGAGGAGATTTTGGTAGGCATGATCCTTATCATGATGCCTCTTCCGGGGATGTCTTGGTGGAGGTACAGGGGGAACCTGTTTTACAGGGAAGTAACAGTGACTTGAGTGGGGCTTCAGTCTTAACAGGGGGTAAAGCTGTGACTTGAGCGGAGCTTCAATCCGCGACAGCAAAAACTAGGAGAACAACACTTCTTTAAAGGCAACTCACAGGAGTAGTCCAAAACTGGGAACCACACAGTTGAAAACAAGAATGGATTGTGGCTTGAGCAGGAGTCGAACCCGCGACAACTTGATCCGTAGTCGGACGACCTATCGACTAGGCCACCCAGGAGATGCACAGGCAGAAGCTCACTCAGTCTTTTAAAGGGAGAAGGTGATGCAGGCTGGACTCACACACTGACGAGAAGAGGCGTTCGGGAACACTCGGTGATGTGGTTCAGATGAGCTCTCGTAGCCGAGGACAGAAGCAGGGTCAGATACCAGGCGAAAGGCACAACGTAGAGGAGACAGGTTCAGCAACAGGAGACAGAAGCGGGGTCAGATACCAGGCATGGTCTGGCGTAGAACAGACAGGACTCGGCACCAGGGGACTGCAGCAGGATCGATAGCCAGGGATTCAGACAGGCGGGTGAATGCAGGACGGAAGCTAGTCGATACCTTGGAATCAGGCCGAGGGTCAGGCGTATGAGGCAGAGTCAGGAACAAAGCTTGTCGGTAACGGGAGATCAATCCGGGAAACAGGTCTGGACTTCTCAGCATGAGTGTGACGACAGTCTGACGCTGGTTGAGTGTGGAGCTGGGGCTTATGTAGCTGGCCTGATTACGGGAGATGAGGTGCAGGTGTGAGCAGCAACACAGGTGAGGTGAATCTTGACTGATTAGGGTGCAGCTGGGAGTGACAGGCTGTGGGAGAGGCTGAGGCTGAAGACTGAGATTGTGACAGAACCCCCCCCTCAAGGGACGGCTCCCGACGTCCAACAACATCAAAAGGGGTGGGGCGGGTGGGAAGAGTACCTCAGTACTCTTCTGAGGCGGAGTCATCTCGGACGTCAGGTGGATGGGGAACCTCCTCTTCCTCTTCAGAGTCCTCCGCGGTGGGAGAGCCTACAGGAGTGGCGAGCGAGGGTCGCTGAGCTGGACGTCCTCGCCTTCTTAGGGACGGCTGCTCCGGATGGTCCACATGAAACTGCCAGACCAAGGCTTTATCAAGGACGTCCTGGGAAGGTACCCATGATCTCTCCTCGGGACCATACCCTTCCCAGTCCACGAGGTACTGTAGGCCTCTTCCTCGCCGACGGGAACGGAGCAGATGACGGATGATGAATGCCGGACCTCCGTCAATGATGCGTGGAGGAGGAGGAGGAGCCACGACTGGAGACAGGGGACTCTCATGGACCGGTTTAATCTTGGAGACATGGAAGGTGGGATGGACCCTCATGGATCGGGGAAGGGCCAGCCTCACTGCCGTCGGGTTAACGATTTTCTGTATGGGGAAAGGACCAACAAACTTAGGTGCGAGCTTCCTGCTCTCAACCCTAACAGGTAGGTCTTTGGTAGATAACCAAACTTTCTAACCTACCTGATAGGTTGGAGCAGGAGTCCGACGGCGGTTGGCAGAAGAGGAGTATCGATGGACGGCCTTCTGGAGTGCAGCTCTGGCTCGGGCCATGGTCCTTCTGCAGCGTCGGGCAAAGGCAAGGGCAGTCGGGCAGGAGACCTCATTGTCCAAGGCCGGGAACAACGGGGGCTGGTAGCCGTAAACACACTGGAATGGGGACAAGCCAGTTGAGGAGGAGACCAGGGAGTTGTGAGCGTACTCCACCCATAGGAGCTGCTGGGACCATGTAGAAGGATTCTGGGAGGCAGTGCACCAAAGAGCCGTCTCCATCTCCTGGTTCATCCGTTCTGATTGCCCGTTGGATTGTGGATGGAACCCGGAGGATAAGCTGGCGGTGGCTCCCAGAAGATGGCAGAACTCCCTCCAAAAGACTGACGAGAACTGGGGCCCACGATCAGACACCACGTCCACTGGAAGGCCATGGAGACGGAAGACGTGATGGAGGACCAGTTGTGCGGTTTCTTTGGCGGACGGGAGCTTCTGCAGAGGAATGAAGTGTGCCATCTTCGAGAATCGGTCCACCACGGTGAGGATGGTGGTGTGACCATCGGAGGGAGGTAGACCGGTGACGAAGTCTAAGGATACATGGGACCAAGGATGATGTGGAATGGGAAGAGGGTGGAGCAGACCGGCAGGAGCCTGGTGAGAAGACTTATGTTGACTGCAAACCTGGCAGGCTTTGACGAAGTCCCGAGTGTCCTCCTCCAGAGTGGGCCACCAGAACCTCTGCCGAAGAACCTCCTGAGTGCGAAGGGATCCAGGGTGACAGGTCAGGTTTGAAGAGTGGGCCCACTGCAGAACTTCAGACCGAAGGGCGTCAGGAACGAAAAGACAACGAGGGGGGCAAGAGCTAGGACCAGCCTGGTCCTGAGTGGCCGCCTTGATTCTCTCCTCGATGTCCCAGGTGAGGGTGGCGACGACACAAGGGTGAGCCAGAATGGGAGCAGGTTTCTCTGGGTTGTCATCGTCTCTGAGGTACTGGCGGGAAAGGGCGTCAGGTTTGATGCTGCGGGAGCCAGGTCGGTAGGACAGGGTGAAGTTAAACCTCGAGAAGAACAGGGACCACCGGGCTTGACGGGCATTCAGTCTCTTGGCAGTCTTGATGTACTCTAAGTTCTTATGGTCGGTCCAAACCAGAAACGGATCCTTGGTTCCCTCGAGCCAGTGTCTCCACTCCTCCAGGGCTAACTTGACAGCCAGGAGCTCACGGTTGCCGATGTCGTAGTTCCTCTCCGCCGGGGTTAATCGACGAGAGAAGAATGCGCAGGGATGGAGCTTGTGGTCTGACGGGGAACGTTGGGACAGAACCCCTCCGACTCCCACATCGGAGGCGTCTACCTCAACCAGGAACTGGAGATCAGGATCAGGCATTTGGAGGATTGGAGCAGTGGTGAACCTTTCTTTCAGGGTGCGGAAGGCAGTGTCTGCGTCAGGAGACCAAAGGTAAGTTTTCTTGCTGCTGGTGAGTGCCGTGAGGGGGGCAGCGACAGTGCTGTAGTTCCTGATGAACCTGCGATAAAAGTTTGCAAAGCCCAGGAACCTTTGAAGCTGCTTGCGGGACTCAGGGACAGGCCAGGTGGTAACGGCGGAGACCTTCGCCGGGTCCATTTGGATGTGACCTTGTGAGACGATGAAGCCCAGGAAGGAGACTGTGGGGACGTGGAACTCACATTTCTCTGCTTTAACAAAAAGTGAGTTTTCAAGAAGTCTCTGCAGTACGGACTGGACCTGATGCACATGGTCGCTGAGGTTCTTCGAGAAGATGAGGATGTCATCGAGGTAAACGAAGACATATTTATTCAGCATGTCCCTGAGTACGTCATTCACCAAGGCCTGAAACACTGCTGGGGCATTGGTTAATCCGAAGGGCATCACCAAGTACTCGTAATGGCCGATGGGGGTGTTGAAGGCCGTCTTCCACTCGTCCCCCTCCCTGATGCGGACGAGATGGTAGGCATTCCTGAGGTCGAGTTTAGTGAATATGGTGGCCCCCTGAAGCAACTCGAAAGCCGAGGAGATGAGAGGCAAAGGATACCGGTTCTTAACCGTAATGTCATTAAGTCCTCTGTAATCGATGCAGGGCCTCAGGGAGTGGTCTTTCTTCTCGACAAAGAAGAACCCCGCACCAGCAGGGGACGAAGAAGGGCGGATGATACCAGCAGCCAGAGAGTTCTCGATGTATTCTTCCATCGCCTTTCTTTCTGGCGCCGACAGGGAAAACAGTCTTCCTCTTGGAGGTGAGGTGCCTGGAAGAAGGTCAATGGCACAGTCATACGGACGATGAGGAGGCAGAGAGGTGGCATTGACCTTGCTGAACACAGCGCTGAAGTCATGATACTCGGGGGGCACAATGGAGAGTTCAGGCTGGATCTTGGTGCAGGCAGGAGGGTGAGGGGACAGGGCATCCTTCAGGCAGGTGAGATGACAGGAAGATCCCCACCCACGGATGGAGCCAGTAGACCAATCCAAGACAGGGTTGTGTCGTTGAAGCCAGGGGTAGCCGAGAACCAGTGGCACCTCAGGATGATCGAGCACGTGGAATTGGATCGTCTCTTTGTGGTTTCCGGAGATGAGCATGGTAACCGGGGATGTTTGGTGAGTTATTACCCCCATCTTGTGGCCATCCAATGCTCTGGCAGGAATAGGATGATTAAGGGGAACCAGACTTACTCCCAGTTGGTCGGCGACTTTTTTGCTGATGAGGCAGGAATCGGACCCAGAGTCGATGAGGGAAGCCAGAGTCTGAGGTCCGTCAGGCAGAAGAAGGCGGGCAGGAAGGGAAGGACGAAGGACTTGGGGAGTCTGGAGGGATGAGCTCACTCGTACCTCCTCCCTTACGAGTGAGCTCTCTCTTTTAGCGGGCAGTCCTTAACAAAATGTCCTTGCCCTCCACAATAAAGGCAGAGTTGAGAGGAGACCCGTCGCTTTCTCTCGGCTGGGGTGAGGGAGGTACGGCCCAGCTGCATGGGTTCGGGGTCCCTTACCAGGGAGGCAGAAGCCTGTTGGGGTGCACTCCTGTGTGGTGGACAGGTGATGGGCAGATGAGCCGGGACTGTATTTCTTGCTCCTCTTCTGGCCCTGATGCGGAGATCGATCCGAGTGGCGAGGTCGATGATGCCATCCAGTGTCGAAGGGAGTTCATGGGAGACCAGAGCGTCTTTAATGTAGTCCGCCAGCCCGTGAACAAAGGCATCGATTTGGGCCGAAGAGTTCCACCCACTGCGGCTGGCTTGAGTGCGGAAATCCATGGAGAAGTCAGCCACCGACCGTCGACCTTGTTGGAGCTTCAGAAGTCCCGCTGCTACTCCTGCCCTATCAGGATTCAGGCCAAACACTTTGCGAAGTTCAGAGGTGAATGTGAGGAAACTGGAACAGGCAGGAGATTGACGATCCCATTCAGCAGTTCCCCAGAGTCTCGCACGCCCCGTCAGGTGATTGATGGTGTAGGCAACCTTTGCAGCTTCAGAGGAGAACGTGCGGGGCTGTAGGGCGAAGAGCAGGGTGCAGTTGGTGATGAAAGCGGCACAGGTTTCAGGTTCACCATCATATCGTTCAGGAGAGCCCACTCGTGGTTCTGGAGCAGCAGGCGAAGCGGCAGGCTGAGGAACAGGTGCAGGGGTTGGAGCTGGTGGTGACTCTTGAAGCCTGGAGGCAAGTTGGGTGACAGTCCGGGTGAGAGTATCCACAGCACTCTGAAGGTGGCTGGTTGACGTGGCAATTAGCCCCTCCTGATGAGCCAGCAACCCTTCAACTCTTTCCAGTCTGTCCATTGCTGATGGTGAACTGCTCGCTGGGTCCATCTTCTGGTCAGACTGTACTGACAAGGTTGCAGTTAGAACCCAGAAGCAAGCAGTTAGATGAGAGTAGGCTTTATTTACACAAAGACTAGAAACAGTTCAGAGCGGGCTGCGAACCCGCGACCAGGATATTAGCAGGCGGGTGCTCTCCCGACTGAGCTAACCCGGGGCTGTTCAGTGGATGTCTCAAACCGGTTTTACAGGGAAGTAACAGTGACTTGAGTGGGGCTTCAGTCTTAACAGGGGGTAAAGCTGTGACTTGAGCGGAGCTTCAATCCGCGACAGCAAAAACTAGGAGAACAACACTTCTTTAAAGGCAACTCACAGGAGTAGTCCAAAACTGGGAACCACACAGTTGAAAACAAGAATGGATTGTGGCTTGAGCAGGAGTCGAACCCACGACAACTTGATCCGTAGTCGGACGACCTATCGACTAGGCCACCCAGGAGATGCACAGGCAGAAGCTCACTCAGTCTTTTAAAGGGAGAAGGTGATGCAGGCTGGACTCACACACAGACGAGAAGAGGCGTTCGGGAACACTCGGTGATGTGGTTCAGGCGAGCTCTCGTAGTCGAGGACAGAAGCAGGGTCAGATACCAGGCGAAAGGCACAACGTAGAGGAGACAGGCTCAGCAACAGGAGACAGAAGCGGGGTCAGATACCAGGCATGGTCACAACGTAGAACAGACAGGACTCGGCACCAGAGGACTGCAGCAGGATCGATAGCCAGGGATTCAGACAGGCGGGTGAATGCAGGACGGAAGCTAGTCGATACCTTGGAATCAGGCCGAGGGTCAGGCGTATGAGGCAGAGTCAGGAACAAAGCTTGTCGGTAACGGGAGATCAATCCGGGAAACAGGTCTGGACTTCTCAGCAAGAGTGTGACGACAGTCTGACGCTGGTTGAGTGTGGAGCTGGGGCTTATGTAGCTGGCCTGATTACGGGAGATGAGGTGCAGGTGTGAGCAGCAACACAGGTGAGGTGAATCTTGACTGATTAGGGTGCAGCTGGGAGTGACAGGCTGTGGGAGAGGCTGAGGCTGAAGACTGAGATTGTGACATGCTGTTTGAAATACTGAATTTTGGATCAGATCTGGGTTTAATCCAGTCCACCAGGATTAATCCTGGTGGATTATGTCTGAAATACTGGGCCCAGGGGATTGAAATTATCAGCCTATGAAAGACTTAGAGATATAACTTTGGTTCTGACAGGACAGCAGCCTGTAACTGAGTAAACTCACTAACTGTTTGTGCTGACTTCACGGTGAGCTCTGGGAGGTGCAGGGCAGGGCCCACACTTTGATTCACTTTAGAGCAGCGGTCGGCATCCAACGGCCCGCGGGCCAAAACTGGCCCGTCTCCAGTAATATCTGACCCGCTAGATGAAATTGAAAATCTGATTTAAAGGGCCGGACTAATTAAAAAAAATGTAAAATTATTTAGCTGCTATCACAAAAAAAAAACGAAAACCATAGCCCAGTCCTGAAAAACTTTTTTTTTTAAAGTCTTTATAACAGTTGGGCTCAAAGAAGTGGTTATTTTCAAAATGGAAATTACCGACATGTTTATTAAATGTGGGGGGGAAATACAGTTGGCTATGGCACATTTATGATGACTTAAAAGACAGTCAAGTTGCTGATTAGAGACAGCAGCTTTATTATCAACAAGCTACTATTATAAGCAGTTTTATAACGCAGCCACAGTGGAGCTAAAGCAGTAATAAAACACTAATAGTCTGAGAAATAAAGTTACTATATTAAAAATAAATTACTTTCTTAAATTAGCTTACAATTTGTATTCACAATATAATAGTAGCCTATGGATAAGGGAAAAGTTTTTTTTTTTTTTTTTTAAAGAGAGGGAAAGAAAAAAGTCTCCATCCCTTCTTCATACTGTCTGTGTCTTCTATGTCCAGCTGATTCTGAGTGTTGATTGTTGTTCACAAAATAGTTGAAACATGGAGGACAAATGCTCAAATTGACAAATACAATAATGATTTTAAAACTCTTTTAGGGAAAGTGGACAACAGCAATGCTAGAGTATTTTCATTGTTTTTATCACAAAGAATGACCATTGTTTTATACATTATTTATCCATAATGTATTTCAATTAGCATTTAAAGGGTTAAAATAAAATAAATAAATATTTGGTATTTTTGATTAGAACTGAAGTTATGGGAATGATTTGAGTAAATAAAAACACTAATCTGTTATGTTTTTATAGCAGCTTTGGGTGAGGACATTAATGACTACTACTAATGGGTAGTAAATTATGAATTGGGCACTGCAAAAAAAAGTATCAATGCATGAAAATCAATTTTGCTATTCATCTTAAGAATATTTAATCCTGATCTATGAAAAAAAATCCTCAGCCCTTCAACATTGATAATATTGGTAATAACTCACTTTTTGTTTTTTTTTTTCATTAAAATTCATACATAATTTAATCAAGCTGGCATTTAAAGAGTTAAAATAAAATAATGACTTTTTTAGAACTGAAGTTGACTGATTTGAGCAAAAAAAAGTTAAAAAAAAATCTGTTATGTTTTTATAGCAGCTTTAAGAGAGCACATTGATGTCCTTTGATAACCTCAAAGGGTAGTAAATTTGTTCTACGGTAACCCTTGACCCTTGACTTTGACAAAAATCAAACTTTGAATTTTAAGACTTCCTATGAAAAAAACCTTCCTACAAAAAGTCATTCAATACAGTTTAACACTGCCAAAATTATGGAAAAAAATTGAGCTAAAAATTGTCTGTAAGGACATAAATGACCCTGATTACCCACAAGGGTTAAACCAGTAAAATGCATACTCTATAGGGTTTAAGTCTGTTGATCTCTTGTCTCATATTCTTTTGATTTCAAACCCAAATGTTTTCAGTCTACAGCAAAAATTAAGGAATTTCCCTCACTGTTCCAATAGTTTTGGAGAGGAGTGTAGTTCTTTTATCATTGTAGGTTTGAAAAATTACACTGGCCTGTATAAGTCAGTATGGAATTCCTGTTACGATCAAATGATCATAATCACATTTGTCTAAAGCTTTTGTAAATGCAAAAAAGTAATCAATGATTGATTGATTGATCAAAATTTCCTCTAAGGAGGCTGTAATCAGTCAGGCTACATTTCTTACACATTTACCTTACATATTTCTGTCATAAAGTACAAACGTATTTCATGTAACGGCCTTACTTTTATGTCAGACTTTTATTGTAGTTAGTCCCTATATATCCTTGAATTTTCTAGCAAAGGGTAACAATTGAAATGCAGCTGAATGTATGTATCTATGTATTCCAGATCAAATTTGTTTGAGTGTCAGTTTTACTTCTCAAACAGTGTTAAACATGCAAAAGTTGCAACACTAAAAGAGCAATATGTATTTTAATATGGTCAGTATACCAAGTTGACCTTTTTGTAATATGAACAAATATTAAAGTACCAAATGCTGTTGAGGATTCTGTTGCAATGCTATGTGTAAAGATGTAGGATTTACCTATGTTTCTTTTTATGGTATGAACCCACACTGCAAGATCTAAGTCTGATAACACAGCTAAAGCAGATGTATGCTTTTCTATGTGGTTTTATTGCAGATCATGTACTTGGATGCTGCGACAAATAACAAAGCAGCAACTGCGTTCTCATTCTTCATGAGATCAACAGAGCTCCATGGCTTACCATCCAGGTATTTAGCAAAAAACAAACATATGAGGATAAGTGACTCTACATTTCAGATTAAAATTAAATTAAAGTTATTAGGAGTGAGCCATCTAAGGTACCTTACAATTCAGGGTGCCACGATTTGATTATTTAAAGACTATTACTATTACAATTATAACAATTGCAACTTTTTTTCAAACAAAATGAATTTCAGTGGAAAAATTCTTTAATTATTTCTTCTTTGATTTTTAAAGGCACTTTATCTTCTTAGTTTTCCTAGGTGGAATTAATTCCACTCAAGTTAATTTTCTGTACTGGAAGGAACTGTCTATCTGGTCCATTCTTGAAACTGTCCAGGCAGCGTGTGCGGCTTTGATTTTTCTCCGGCTTCTACAGCTGTTTTCTGGTCTTTTGATTGATATGAAACTTTTTTTTTTTTTTTTTTTACTTTTTACATTTATGAATCGTAACCAATTCTTCATACTTCATCGTTGATCAATTTCATCTATTAAATTTAAAGTAAACCTTGTTAGATTAATTGTTGAATTATCATTATCATTAAAATGTATTTTCATCTAAGGGTAAGAGGGGATCAGGGAGTTGAAAACCTGGACATTGCACGCTACATGTTTGCCACATGAGGAACAGGAAGAGCAAGCTTCATCTCTGGAAAGAGTGTGCACAATCAGAGGTAAATTAATTTCAAGTCTTGCAATTTTGACTGCATAATTATTGTAGTTCTGTTGTTCAATGAAACCATAAATTGATATTTAAATTTAAGTTGACCAATTCAAATTTATTTCTAGAATAGAGCGACTTGCAGTCACAAGCAAATACCATGAGGTCCTTCACTCACTGGAGGAAGACGGCCTACTTGATATCTCTGATGTGGTACACATATTTGGTGTGCACTACATCTTTGTACCAAGACTCCGGGCTGACCTCAACACCTTCAGTGGAGGATGGAATAATCATCCTCTACGGACAGAGGGGGGTCTCACTCCAGAACAGCTGTGGTGTATGGGACACATACAAAATCTTGACGAAGGAGAGAGACTTGAGGTATATCATTATAAAAGGAAAGTTCACATCCAAGACATTAAAAACTACATAAAACATGAGTTGTAAAGGTGTGATGAAAGCAGACACCAATCTTGTTTTCTGGCAGACAATTGGACTGTGGCCAATAATCTTTCCTGTTGACATGGTTGTGTCTAATGATGAGCTTGTCATGATTTGTGTAAATAATGTTATTACATTTTTTCACTAACACCCATAATGCCTGTTGGTTGCATTGAGTGATGCTAAGTGTATGGTGTGTAATATCTTCTGCAACAGCCACCTATTCACTTTCTATATTAAATATAAGCAAATACACTTTATGTAGGAGTCTTGTTTATTTTTGTAAAACAAATACTTGGCAGAACATTATATTAGGAACAGTATTGACTCAATTGTGCTATTCTTGACCTGTAGGACTTTCAAGACCCAGGCATCGACTGGGAGAGTGCTGTACTGCAACAGGACTCTGCTGGAGCAGTTGTGGTCCCCGAAATTGCCTGCCCACTGGATGATGAAGCTCTGGAGGAACTTCAGAGAACTATTGACCCTCTGGACCTTTCTGAGTCTCATGGTCGTGACTTGTACATACAATTCTTGCACAAGGTTAATGACATTTGAGCATTATCTTTAACACATTAACTAGTTACTAGGGCTGGGTATATTCGATATTACAAGGTCTCAAATCAATTCAATTCACGATTCAATTCGATATTTGTTCAGTCTGGGATATCTTAATTAAAATAGTTAAAATATTGCTGTAAATTTTAAAAGTGACCTTTTGACCTGGTACATCATTACAAATTGTTTTAACAAGAAGAACTAAACCCAAAGCAGTTACATTAATCATATTTTAATGATATGCATTAATGCATATTCTGTGTATTACTTGTTTTTTGTCCAACTCATATTTTAAAAATCGATTAAATCGATTTTTTTAACCCAGCCCTACTAGTTACAGATAACTAATGCAAACAAAGCATCCTGTAAGAGGTAGTAAACAACAAATCTGAATAAACTTTGTAAGAGAACATCCATTTGCATATGAATCATTCTTGTTTAAACTTGAGTAGAGCTATTAAACTCTTGAAACCACCATCAAACTGCTTCACTCCTGCTTCTAAACTCAGCGTAGTGATATGAGGTATTATGAACAACAAATAAAACTCTTGTCAGATTTTCATAAGGAACAGCGATGGGCCATTTGAATTGGCATATTAATCAGTTGTTTTCATTTGAGTAGAGATGTTAAACTCTGTGGAATCCAAAACCATATTGAAGTGCTTCACTCATAATTCTTCTAAACTCAGTGTAAGTGCTAAGATGCTGCATTGGAAAAGTTACAGTCTGGGTGCATGCACTCACAATTGGATAACAAACAGAATGGTCTCCAAGCCTCTCTCTGCAGTCATGGTCAAAGTTGCATGTTATTTTGAAATGTCTCTTTTCATCAGGGAGGATGGGAATGTGGGATTGCCCTGTCATCCACTGGAGCACAAATGGCACCGTAAGAGGCTTCTTATCACCTGCTGCACTGTCTGTCTCAACATCTGGAATGAAGATATTTAAAAATAACATGAATTTCAAGAAACACTTAAATATTCTTTGAAATTTAAAAGTTATGTGTATACTATACAGTACATAATACCTGGCAGTTCAATCTCCTGCATTTCTATTTCCTGCAAGAAATCTTGGAGGAAATTCATCATCTTCCTCTCATTTCTTTCCTTTGATGTCCCCTTTTCACTGAAATGTGGCTGGCAGTTCATCATGATGAAATCAGCATCAGGCTATAAAGACAGTGAATGCATATTTGATAAATATATGTAAGTGCACAAACTCGGGCTATATATGACATAGAAAATGTCACACAACAAATATACCGTCTTTAGGAACAAAGTATGTGGTAGGTAAAATTCTTACCTTGGTGATCTTTCCAGGAACAAACAAGGAGTGACAAGCTGTGGGATCTGTAGCCATCAGCTCCACCAGGCCATACAGTCCTAAGCCCTTTCTCTGTTGCTGTAGCATTGGAATCAGTCTTGTTGTAGAATGTAGGACAATTGCTCTTTGAAGAATAGCACAGGAAGAAAAAATGAATACTGATTTGAACAATATTTTGTATTGTACATAGCAGCTATTTCTTTACATTCTCTTATTTATTTGATCATCAATTCTTATTATGTATCAGTGTGAGCAATGTGTTAAGATGTTTTTTACATAAAAATTTAAATGAAAAATGAATGTTAGTATTGTTTTATTACTTACCGAATTATGCTTTCTTTGCTTTCCAGTTTGATCTGGCCTGTATATCCACAGCTGACAATATCATCACTGTACATAGTCAGAGATTGGGCATCAGCAGAATTTTGAACCTGAAAACGTGCAATATAGAGATGAAGAAAATATACAATAAGTATTCACACGTGACAGAAATAATTCATATTCAACAATGCAAAAGGACTCTCACTCTGCTGATGAGTAGACAGGACTCTAGATCGGCAACATCCTCTGTAGACAGCGAATGACAGTCCACCTCTCCTGTGCAGAGGAAGTTGTAGCACCACTCTTTCAAAAAAGCAGGAGGTGGACCCCCTTGTGCAAGGCTGACTGCTATTATTTCCCCAATAGTTCTGTGTGC